>ML387134.1:20313-75818 GCA_005239525.1 Nicotiana knightiana | reverse complement strand
CCACAGTGGCCGATATGATATGATGGGATGCCCTCAGAGGCTGATGATGTTATGAAACATGTACCCGTGCACGACATGACATTCATACGTATATGCATGACGCTAAAAGTAATTTATGATTTACAAAGCTATTCAGGCTTACAGGTTGAGTCATGTGCTCTATATTTCTTCCATGTCTCTTATGTACTTATTTATGTGCCTTACATACTCGGTACATTATTCATACTGATGTCCCTTTTGCCTGGGGACGCTGCGTTATNGGGACTCTATCTCGACCTTTATGACATTTATGTACTCTTAGAGTCTTGTAGACATATGTCGTATACGTGAAAGATTGTACGGTCTTGTCGGCCTATATTTTGAGTTTGTAAATGATTATGTTGGCCTATTCGGCCCGTATATCACGTCTATATGATAATGTAATAAGAAAGATACGTTACGTTTGTACTCGGTCGAGTAAGGTATCGGGTGCCTATCGCGGCCCATTAGTTTAGGTCGTGACAAAAGTGGTATCAGAGCAGTTCTGTCCTAGGGAGTCTAGAAGCCGTGTCTAGTAGAGTCTTGTTTATGGGTGTGTCGTGCACCACACTTATAAGCACGAGGCTACAGGGCATTTAAGACTGTCACTCTTTCTTCTTACTCTAGATCGTGTGGTAGAGCTTACTTATGAGAATTCAAGTCCCGAACTTTTATTTTATTTCGTAATAAGACAATGTCTACGTTGAGAAAGATGATCGATAAGAGATATAGTTGTGGAAGTGTTGAATTAGAGGAATTCGACTTTGTATCATGCTTATGAAAGTATATGTGAGATCTTTAGCAGATCATGTACGTACTGAAAGGTGTAAGCCTCTTGATAAGAAGCCTTAAGGCTAGAATGCCTATCCACCTTTATGATGAAAGAAAATGAGAGATTAAGAAGATAAATACAAGTTTCAACAAGCAAAAGAAGCAAGATAAAGAATGGTACGAGGCGTCCAGTTAACAAAGGTTAACAGTGTCTAATTCTGGTAGAGGCACATAAGTTTTTTGAGTTATATTCCATAGTAACAGAGGTATATACCATTGGTCGCACCCATTACGGATATGCCCTATAGGGGTTAATAGAAGTAGTATAAGAAGATATGATGGATGAATTGGTTGTGACAATTGACATTTCCGAAGGATATTGCAAATGTGCTAATAGATCTCCTTGTGAGACACCCAGATGGTACACTTTAAAATAATTCAGCCAGATATGAGTACTACAAAGACATGCACTATAAGCCTTGAAGGGATACATATTACCTTAGTGTGGCTCGCGTCCCTAGTAAAGCGAGAATGTTAAGCAACTTGAAGAGCCACTGGATGGAGCAAAGGAAAGCTAAAAGAAAAAGAATGTCGTATTGAAGTTTTCACAAGAAAAGGGACATGCAGAAACATTAGCAGAGTAATAAGAAGAGAGAGAAGGAAGCATTATGAATAAGGTATGATACATTGATGAAAACGGTTGAATGTTACCAAAACCTATAGTCAAACGAAGAAAGAGACGAAAGGTGATGGGCCTTAAGACAACGAAAGAGTATAGGCCATAAGATTATATCCTCATTTCGAGAAATAAGTTTGTAACTCCAACGCGACTACTAGATGGGAGAGTTAATCCCCAGAGTAACAGACATCAGTATGGACTGGCAAACAAGATAAACTAAATATGAATTAGGGGCTGAATGATTGGGAAGTACTCAACATCATGGGAATTTCAGATTTCGTTCCGGCGGTAATAGAAGGGACCACAGAAGAAGATTCACGGTGAATACAGAGAATAGTCATTCGGGGACATGCTTCCCTAGAGAAAGCAATGTGAGCAAAGTTAAGCTTAAGAGACTGTATGTGCCAATTACGCTAAGTGTCACCCTCGCGAGTAAGGGAATTTGTCATCCTTGGTACAGAAGAATTGCCGCAAGGCAAGTAAGGATCATTAATGTTGAGAAACAATGCCAAAGATGAAGAGGTAAAATATATATAGGTAGATCCTCGTGGCTTCAGTTTTAGTACATCCCTAAAGAGGGGAATATGGAGTAATGTGGCATTAAGCCAGAATTAAGTGGTTTTAGTGACTATGGAATGGTAAAGGAAGAATGTGATAAATGAAGAGGAATGAGATGGCACTTATCCAAACCTTACAGATACGCTACGATTCAAGAATATTGTGCAAGCACGACATCAAGGAGAGGAAGTAAAGTTTCCTGCCCCAGCTGTTATTAATAAATAAGGAGCTAGTGCGAGACATAAGTTAAGACAAATGAAGTAACCCAAGAAATATTACGAGGAATATTGATATGAGAATGGGCCAACGAGTAGTTAGTAATTGGTCAGGAAGATCCCAGTTATGGCTAAACAGGAGGTTACAGACGAATCATCAGATCGTGTGAGATAAACACAGTAGAACCAAACTTAGAGATTTCAGCCTCGAAGAATATCATTACAATACTTAAGATGTATTCAAATAAGAGTCGGGGTAGTTAAAGATACGTATGAATGTTGCGGGGATAAAAGAAAGTGCCACTGGGAAGGCAGTCAAAATATCAGTTCAGAAGCAACCATACAAGCACAAGGGCATGGAAGTAAGCAACTATGGATGATTATAGGCAAGTAAGGACATCAAAAAGGTCTGTAATAAGCTCACAACTTTACGAGAGTCAAGGGTTCTCCCTAAGTACTACAACGAAAGACTAGCTGAGGAGATAAGAAAGAAGGCTTCAACCTAAGCACAACGGTCTAAAGAGGAAATAGTCGTATAACAACAATCTCGCAACAACATTGTAAGCATTCCAAGGGAAAGTGGAACCTACCGTGGCTAATGAACGGGAAGTAAGAATTAAAAATAATATTTTTCGAGATCATATGAGTTGTATGAAAACTCTGGCAAGTGTGGGCACTAAGATAAGCTAAGTATGGACGCAACAAGGGGGCAGAAAGACCAGGAAAAGTAATAGCTTACGTTGAAAGAAAGCTAAGATGGAACGAAAGAATTATTTGATCAAAGATCCAGGGTTAGTACGCTATGGATACACTCAAGATTTTGGAGCATTATCCAGGCAGCATATTTGTTGACAATCATACAGCCATAGAAGACTTCGGTATAAGTTAAAAGAAAGAATTGAGCCCGGGGCATAGACAAAGGGTTGAATTGTTAGAAGATTGTATCATGGATATTCCATAACGCCCATGAAAGGCTAAGGTAATAACTGATACCATGAGCCACAGATCGAAAGATAGCTTAAGCCTACGTAAAGGCTGATCAGAAGGAAGAGGAAACTAAAGAATTACACCACCTAAGTAAATCAGGAGTCTGATTATTGGACCTAGAAAAATTATAGAAGTTGTGCTGGAGAACATGAAAAAATCACTCTTAATATCAGATGTTCAAGAGAAATAACACAACAACCATAATCTATAATGGCTCTACAAGGAAGCCAGTTAGAAGTGGTACCAGCCTCATAAGAAGTCAGTACAAAGCTCCCACCGGATTGTGTATGTACCAGAGGTGTGAGTATTATAATAGAGCTTCAAGTCATGGACGGGAATTATACCTAGGTGGAAGGGAAGTTATGAAAAGAGATAGAAGACACGATACGAGATTTTAAGGTAAGTAAGGTAAAGGAGAACAACGTACGAGATACTCAAAGGCAGAAGATCATGAATAGTCCATACTTTGGATAAAAGGCTATAAGCATAGGGATCCAATAACCAAGAATGATAGCGGCATGTCTTCCAGCCTATGATTTCTAAGTACTGAGAGATCTAGTTAAGAGAATAGAGAAAAGTTGGAGATGATGTGATGTCTTGCTTAACGTTCCAGAATAACATAAGGAAATCTATGGTGCAAGCAAGTTGAAGGAAAGTTTATAAATGGATATGTATAGGTTGCAAACTAATGGTAAATTGACAAAGTTTTAAGAAAACATAAGTAAGGATGAGGAAAGGCAAGTGAAAAAGTGACGAGAATGTATAAGTCTTTAGGATTAAGCCCATGAATACCAGAAGAGCAGACAATTTCTCTATGTTATAAAAAGCTCACTATAGCCCTAATGAACTCAAAAGAGTCGAAGATTAATAGCATTTAGAAGGAATAAAATGCTGACCCGGGAATAAAATGAGGGTATAATTGTAACAGATAAAGGATGATATTTGGGCCTTCGTTTGAATAATGAATTGAAGAAAAAAAAAGAAGAGAAGAAGAAACAATTTCCCTGGCGGAACAAATTTAGGGATACTCCCATAAGGTGAATCACATTGAGACACTATGAAATACGATTATGGGAATCACTTCGGATATTCCTTGAGGTAACGTAATCCCTAGCGACAAAGTATTATGTAAGAAGTTTCAAGTTATCAGTGATATATTGTAGATCAATATTAAGGTGAATCAACAATAGATGGACAAAAATCACAAAGTATGAGATGAGATTAGGCCGTCATTCTAAAGATAAGCAGTAATGAGGAAGCATTGAATGAATTAAATTTATACGTATGGGATAAGCAATGAAAGTAACATGGGATTTGGTAAAAAACCTCAGTAACGAGAAATCGAAGTAAGAGTTATGGCAGTAAATTCATACCTAAATAGACCTATGCGATGAGATATAGAAATATTCGTGAATTCAACAAAGTACTGAGTGAAGAACTTCATTATACTCATATATTCCCAAAGGGACATCTTATCAAGCTCTACATATGAATTCTAGAGATTGGGCACACTTACAAGGTCAAAAATTGTACAGGCGGCATAATGAAAGGTAGTAACATTTACGAGATTAGGAAGATTTCGACCACAGGTCATGATATGAGCAAAAAGACTAAAAGGGGGAATACTCTAGACTTTGGATGTATTCATAGAGCAACTGCTTAAATGGCAAGAAGAGTATTAAGGTATTCACAAGAGCTATAAGTTACAAAAATGATAAGAGCACCAGTCAACATTCGAGGACGAACGTTCCAATGGGGGGAATGATGTTACCCCTCGCAATATTACGTCAATATTACGTCCCGCAGTATTATATTACGATGATGTTACGCTTCACAGTATTTAAATTACGATGATGTTTCACCGTGTAGTACTGTATGTTGAATTTGTCGTAAGGTAATTGACATCAGTCCAAGGAAAATATTGGTTGGAGATTATAAGGATTTTCCTATTTCAAACAAATGATAAGCAAATTCGTGAATGTGAGAGTAGAAGCAAGTCAAAGAAAATGAATTTTCATCCAAGTTTGGCATTTTGGGATAAAAGACGGCCTGAGCTAAATACCCGGTAATTATGGACCAGTATCATACAAGGTACCACGTGGCCATGATAGTAAGGTGTATAAGGTATGTTAAAAGTGGGTAGTATTTTAAGTAATTTGAGATAGTCCTTAATTATGTGGATAATTGATTAATGGTGGAGATAATTATGGTATTAAGTGGATAAGAGTCTTCTTGTGATTGCCACATGGCATAAGGTTAACCAAGGTGGAAAACTTATGCAAAATGAGTCACTAGGCAAAGCTATAACTTGTTTACACGTATATATGTCTTAGTGTCTTCATTAGAGAAGTATAAGACTAAAACAAATACTATTACAAAGAGGTAACAGTGATCCAAAATGACCACTACTTCAACAGAGTCTCAAACCCCTTCACCATTAATTCGTGATGTTGGGAACAATACATATTTAGTCAGAGATGTGATATTATGAAAGAGGAAGAATTTTAGTGTTCTAACACTTCTATCAGCTACAACGATGTGAATAACGCTTGAAGTCTATGAATTGAAATTCGTGACTTTCATTTCCTGGATGTCCATGTTTGCGATTTCGTTTCTTTTTTTTCTGGGAGTGAAATGCTACAAGATTCAACATGTTATGCTAATTCAAAAAAAGCCCGGTACAATCTTTCTCAAGAATATCATACGGATTTTTCCCTACTTCGATCCGCCGATACGTGTTTCCGCAAAAAGAGAATCGGTTCAGGTATGTTAAGGCTATCCTTTCTTTCTTTTGGCATGGTCCAAATTATACTGAAGAAAACGAGCAAATACACAGTTTCTATAAATTACTCTATTCATAGAAATAGTAGGGGTGTCTATATTCTTGATTCCCCATGAGAATTATTAATATTTTCTGTTCATGGGTCTTAGAATAATACGCAGTTGGAAAAGTTATCCGGAAGGAATATTGAGATTATTACGTACTTTTCATGCATTTCATACATGTGTATTGACGCATGACCAGGTGGTGTTATATGCGCGTATATATGTAAATATATGTATATGGGATATGGGAAAAGGTTATGGCGTTATATACGCACCACCACCTGATCAGCTGGTATATGATGATGATGTTGCCCACAGTGGTTGAAATATGATTCAAACAGCGTTATATACGCGTACATATGTATGTATATTCAAACAATATTATATACGCGTATATATGTATGTATATATATGTATATTGGATATGGAAAAAGTTATGGCATTATATACGCACTACCACCTGATCAGCTGGTATACGATGATGATTTTGCCCAGAGTGGCCGATATGATATGATATGATGGGATGCCCTCAGAGGCTGAAGATGTTATGAAACATGTATCCATGCATGACATGACATTCATACGCATATGCATGACGCTAAAAGTAATTTATGATTTACAAGAGTTATTCAGACTTATAGGTTGAGTCATGTACTCTATATGTCATTCATGTCTCTTATGTATTTATTTATGTGCCTTACATACTCGGTACATTATTCGTACAAACGTCCCTTTTTCCTGGGGATGCTGCGTTTCATGCCCACAGGTCCCGATAGACAGGTCTAGAGCCCTCCAAGTAGGCTATCAGCTCAGCGGAAGATGTTGGTGCGCTCCATTTGCTTCAGAGTCGCTTGTTTGGTTAGTATGATTTAGACGGGTATTGTTTGGTATGGCGGGACTCTATCCCAACCTTTATGACATTTATGTACTCTTAGAGGCTTGTAGACATATGTCGTATACGTGAAAGATTGTACGACCTTGTCGGCCTATATTTTGAGTTTGTAAATGATTATGTTAGCCTATTAGGCCCGTATATCACGTGTATATGATAATGTAATAAGAAATATACGTTACGTTGGTACTCAGTCGAGTAAGGTATCGGGTGTCCGTCGCGGCCCATCGGTTTGGGTCGTGACAGTCAGTTTCTGTAGTAAAAGAAATCATAAATGCTGTAAAAATAGGCAATTAAATCCAGATAGAGGAAAAAAGGAAAGGGTGCACACGTATTAACAAAATAAAGCATGCTTAAGACTAATTCACAAAAGCAAGTTTGTCATGGTAAGAGCCTAATTTATCCCCAGCAGAGTCGCCATGCTGTCGCGCCCTCCTTTTTCCTCGCGGAGTCCGGGTTTCGACATTTTGGGACAACTCCCTTCCTTTTGGGACGAGGTATGGGATTTGAAGAGTCGCCACCTAACGGATTAAGGTGCATTAGGGCACATAAAGCAAATAACTCATAAACCAGTTTACATCACCAGAGATTGGGTAAGGGCTCGAAATTACCTTGAGGGGAAGGTGATAAGCACCCCTCGAGGTCCACAACGGTGGGTCCCGGCCAAACTTAATTTAAGCGAATTAGTCTTTAAAGGAAAATAAAACAGTTTAAAAACAAATAGAGATTACTTTAAAATGGAAATTAAAGGGGTCCTAGGTTTATTTGCCTATAGGATCACTTCTATGCAATAATCGGTAACCTTCCTTAAATAGAGGTGTTACGCGTAGCATTAGCGCACAGGTCATCATCTCCTTTACTACCCAGTTACCCTCCCCTTATCAATTATTACCTAAACGTTCTAATAATATCTAGTACGTACCTTATGCGTGCACTACCCGTCCCTTACCTATGGCCCTGGAGGTGTTTAGGACCTCTATTTAAGGTGGTTCTAGACTCACCTATGTTTCTTAAAAGGAGAAAAATAAGCGACAAACAAAAATCAAGTAGTACTGTCACATAAGTAGCAATTAAAGGGCTCATATTTACCTCCACAAATAGACAAACAGATGCACGCTATTCAAGCAATTTTTTTATGATTCAGGATCCTATAGGCAGGATATCTAAATGAACATAAACAAAATATATAACAGTTTTATTAAGGCAAGGCAGCGAGTACCTTTAAGTTTGCCTATTAAGGCGGGGCAGTGAGTACCTTTAACACTGGAATCATAGATAGAACAGATTCATAATTAAGTCAAACAACGTTTCCCATGGTTAGAATTGACTTAGTTCATTAACTATTACTAGGTGAGCATATAGACATGTATTAAACAGAGAACACCATGCTGAAGTTAAGTACTAATCAGACAGTCATACAGAAACGAAGCGGGATTTTAGAGCGCTATTATCCTTGAAAGAAGTATACAAAAATCATGAATTAATCGGGAACATGTTAAGTTAAATTATCAACACATAAACAGGACAGGAATTGAGGCATGCTAGTTGAGAAACAAGTAAACAAGTGTAATGGATCAAACATGAATACACCATACTAACATATAGGACATGACAAATCAACCGGAATTAAGTCATGCTGTTTAAGAGCAATAAAAAAAACATAAGGCAAACAGAAGCATTTTGAGGTCTAACTACATAGCATATAGAATGATAACAGAAATGGAGGCATACTAGTTAAGAGGTAGCAAACATGAAGGTGAAGGCAAGTACAATCCAAGAGTCTAGCGTTGGCTTTCAGCCGGCTAGACAGTGCAACAAGTAGAAGTAACAGAAAGAACTACAGCTGTGAGTGTGCGAGTGAAAGCAAGAGTTTGTGTGTGTAGGTGTTTCTGTATCTTTCTGTGTGTGTTCGTGTCTCTGTATCTTTTTGTGTGTGCTCGTGTGTTTGAAAAATCAGAATGGGGATTACATAGCATTCAACAGAGCAGACAAATAAGGAAAAGAAAATTTAGAGTTCACAAATAAGGCATGCGAATAAAATTAACCAGTTAATTAGGGCTAAACTCAATCAAATAATTCAACAGAATCCGGAAAACACCCCTTAAATTAGGGAGAACCAATTAACAGGCAAGTTAGAGGTTTAATAAGGTAAACAAATAAATCAGAGACCATTTAGGGGCCAGTTAAAAAAATCAAATCCCATAAATTAGGCTAGTAACATGATTAAGGAAAGTAATACCAATTATGAGTCACGAATTTAAGTAAAAATCACAAAGAAAACAATCTTAATAGAAAAAATAATTTTGAACCCTAATTAGGCGAATAAATCAGTTATCCCCTGTTAATTGACATGACAAATAATAACGAGTAAATATCAGAACAAGTAGTGAAGTAATTAGAAACCCTAGGGATTAGAACATAGACATGAAAATCAGTCGAACAAATAAAGAGAACCAGAGTTAGACTTTTTGCAGAAACTTAAAGATGAAAACCTAGCTTTAGATAAAACAAAAAATCGGTTAATAACAAGAAAAAATAGAAGATCTTTGAAGAGAAATATTAGCTAAACTCAAAAACATCTCAGATCTATAGAGATCTGAACCGACTCGAATTGCAAGTGACTAGGGTTTTAAAAAAATGACAGAGGTGAGAAAAAATCCGGTTTGGAACTATAGATTTAAGACATAAACATGAAGATAATAGCACTCACAAACACGATGACGAACACATGCAAGTTTATCGAGAAAAATGAAAGGTTTCGGACCAAGTCTAGTTGAATCTCTTTTAGATTCCATCAAACAACAACGAAATCGAACAACCAGTGAAGATAGGAGGCCGACCGAGGCCTAAAATCAAAAGGAAACCCCAAGGATTGAAGGGTTTTCGGTGACGGAGGGCTAGGTTTAGGGAGAATTTGGGAGAGAAGAGAGGAAGAGGGAAACATGGGCGGCGGGGTTGGGAAAATGACTAGGGTTATGGGTCGTTTGGTGTAGTTAAAAAAGGAAAATGATCCTGGACTGTTGATCTTTTGAGATCAACGACCAGGATTAGATCTGAGGGGTTGGGCGGGTTTAAAAATTGGGTCAGGGTATTGGGCTATGCTTTTAATTGGGTTGGGGGTAATATTTTGGGCCAGGTCCGAAATTAAGCCAAATTAAAAGAGGATGTCTGTTAAATACCCTACTAATTTGATAAAATAATTTATAAAATAGCTAATAAATGATAAAAACTACTATTTTATAAAAAATAATTTAAAATAATTACTTAATATTATAAAAATACAAAAATGTCATTTTCTTGTGAAATAAGGTAATTATGCACTTGTGGGCTATTATTGCAAAGTTATTGCAATTATGACCCTAAAATGTAAATATGGCTATTCGTGAAATAATTAAAACTTAGAAAAGATATAAAGGATAAAATTAAGCAAATAAAATTATCATAAAACCATTTGTGATGCAGTTAGTTATTATTTATATAATAAAAGTACTGGGATAAATTAATTAATTTTTTTTTAAAAATGCAGAAATTATGGAAAAATATTAATCGATGCTCATGCATTGTTTTGAAGATATATATGCATTTGAAAATAATATAGGAAAAAACTGTGTATCAACAACCAACACCTTCGACCTCTGAAAAATCGAACATCTAAGATTAGTAGATGGCTAAATAGCAATCAGCGTCCCCGCCCTCGATCGAGTCCGAGGAACAAGTAATCGAAGATGAAGAAGAGGAATTTTTTACCCCTCGAGCTTTCATCATTCCCGAGGAATCGGATGCCACAAAGTCGACGGTCGAGGAGCTGGAACATGTGTTATTGATCGAGCATCTGCCCGAATGGAAGGTATACGTGGAACGAGATTAACCCCCGAACTCAGGAAAAAACTCATTCAATTCCTTATCAATAACATATATTGTTTTGCTTGGTCCCATTTAGACATGACAGAGATCCCACCGGAGATAACAACACATCGGCTAAGTCTCGATCCCAGGTTTAAACTGGTGATGCAAAAGAGAAGGCCCCAGTCCGAGGTAAAGCATGCATTCATAAAGGACGAGGTAACTAAACTTCTAAAAATAGGGTCCATTAGGTAAGTGAAATACCCTGAATGGTTAGTGATGCGAGGATAGAATTCATAGTTTAACATGTTATATGCCTTAAATTTTATGTGCGTTAATGATAAAAACACACGTTTTATGTGCTTAATGGAGTTTATTTCATGTGTAGGTGAATTGGAGATGGAAACCGAGCTAAATGGATGCAAATACATCGAAATTACGCTCAAGAGGCGGAGGAGTGCACCGGGCTATAGCCGGGCGCCAGAGCCCAAATGCCTGACCCTGCCTGGCGTTAGCCAGGCGTTATAGCTGAAACGCCTGACCCTGCCTGGCGTTAGCTAGGCATTAGAGTTGAAACGCCAGCCTTAGCCTGGCGTTAGCCAGGCGTTATAGCTGAAACGCCTGACCCTGCCTGGCGTTAGCTAGGCATTAGAGTTGAAACGCCAGCCTTAGCCTGGCGTTAGCCAGGCGTTAGGGCCCAAATTCCAGGTCCCTGGTTCCGGTTAATTCCGAGTTTTGACGAGTTTAAGTGTTTCCCGGTTGGAATAGAAGTCTCCTACATGTTTAGGGTTTGTCCTAAACATATAAATAGACCCCAAAAACACAACTTGAGAGAGAGTTTCGAAGATTCGAAGAGAGGGATTCGAAGAGACGGACGACAAGACATCAATTTGTACAGATTTTATTCATTACTTTGTAGTTTAATTATGCAAGTTAGTTTAGATTTGATTCTTATGAACTTGTTTAGCTAACTTCTTTAATCTAGGGTTTTGGTAGATACTGTTGGAGGATGAACTTATTTTGTTATTAATATAGTTTTTATTGGTTGATTAATCTCTATTTGTTCAACTACGTTCTTGTTGTAGTTAATTGAATGGCCATCAATTAGCTGTGCCTATTTATTATGTATCTACTTGAGAGAGAGTGCATATTTAGGTAGTTGTTTGAACAACATCACTCCCGGAGTATAGACGAAAGTCATAACCGAGGGTTTAGAGGTTGGATTAGAGATAACGATACCTCGGGTGCAATCTAAAGTGAACTGTAATGCAATCTAGCTAGCGTAACTTGAGAGAGTGCGTCTAGTAAATTATCATAATTACTTGAGAGAGATTTATGGTAGATAGAGTGTTCATGATTGATAAAGACAACTAATCAAGCTATATAAAGTATCCGAGAAGTAAATTCACCGACGGGGGAAACCATAACCTTAGATCTTTATTACAATTTTTTACACCTTAGCATAGTTAATCTTTAGTTTTAATCTTTAGTTCTAGTAATTTAAATAATATCAAGTGACAATTTAGTATTCTAACAACTTGCTTGATATGTAAATTCCCTGTGGGATCGACTCTGGGCATAATACCCCAGATTATATTTTCAACGCCCGCTTAGTCTTTTATTAGACATAGTTGAGCGTGATCAGTTAGCCAATGTGGCCGTAGTTCCTAAAAAAGGAAACAAACTTAGAATGTGCGTAGATTACAAAGATTTGAACAAGGCATTCCCTAAAGACTCTTTTCCACTGCCCAACATCGATCGTATGATCAACTCCACGGCCGAGCACCAGATCCTTACCTTTCTCGATGCTACTCCGGGTACAATCAAATTCAAATAAACCCGGAGGACCAGGAAAATACATCATTTATCACCAAGTATGGAACATATTGTTACAATGTAATGCTCTTCAGGCTAAAAAAATACGGGAGCTACATGCCAACGCCTAGTTAATAAAATGTTCGAGCAACAGATAGGTAAATCAAAGGAATTTTACATTGAATAGATACTAGTTATATCCCTACGCGCAGAGGACCATTTGACTCATTTGCAGGCAACTTTCGAGGTTTTGAGAAAATACAACATGAAGCTCAACCCGATAAATGAGCTTTCAGAGTCAGCTCGGGTAAGTTCCTGGATGGTGTCAAATAAGGGGGATCGAGATCAACCCCGACAAAATTAAAGCCATCGAAGAGATCACCGTTGTGGACAGTGTGATATCCGTACAACGGCTAACCGGACGGATAGCTGCTTTGGGTCGATTCATCTCGAGGTCGTCAGATCGGAGTCACAGGTTCTTCTCCTTACTCAAAAAGAAGAATGATTTAGCATGGACTCCGGAATGTCAGCAAGCGTTGGAGGAATTAAAGTGGTACCTATCGAGCCCACCTCTACTTCACACTCTGAAGGCGGATGAGAAACTATACTTATACTTGGTTGTGTCCGAGGTAGCAGTAAGTGGCGTGCTAGTTTGAGAAGAAAAAGGCACACAATTTCCTGTTTATTATGTAATTCGAACCTTAGGAGATGTTGAAACCAGGTATCCGCATTTAGAGAAGTTAGCACTTGCATTAGTAAGTGCATCCAGAAAATTGAAGCCATATTTCCAATGTCATCCCATATGTGTGTTAACTACTTACCCACTTCGAAATGTTTTGCACAAGCCCGAGTTGTCGGGCCGATTTTCCAAATGGGCCATGGAACTCGGTGGGTACGATATTGAATATCAACCGCGAACGGCTATCAAGTCTCAAATTCTAGAAGACTTCATGGCTGACTTTACACCTACCCTCGTACCCGAAGTAGAAAAGGAACTTCTACTAAAATCGGGTACATCATCAGGGGTATGGACCCTCTTCACAGACGGTGCCTCGAACGTGAAAGGGTCCGGGCTCGGCATTGTTTTGAGACCACCTACGGGTAGCACTATCAAACAATCTATCAAAACTTCTAGGTTAACTAACAATGAGGCCGAGTACGAGGCCATGATTGCAGGTCTCGAATTAGCCAAAAGCCTGGGAGCAGAGGTCATCGAGGCCAAGTGTGACCCTCTGTTCGTGGTGAACCAAGTGAACAAAAACTTCGAGGTTCGAGAAGATAGAATTCAAAGGTATTTAGACAAGTTACATGTGACATTGCACTGCTTCAAGGAGTGGGCGTTGGAACATATACCTCAGGAGAAAAACAGTGAGGCCGACGCACTTGCGAATTTGGGTTCATTAGTCGAAGAAGATAATGTTGTCCCGGGGACTGTTGTCTAGTTGTCGAGGTCTGTGGTCGAGGAAGGTCATGCTGAGATAAACTTTACAAGTTTGACTTGGGATTGGAGGAATAAATATATTGAGTATTTGAAGCACGAAAAGCTCCCTCTGGACCCTAAAGAGTCGAGAGCCCTATGAGCTAAAGCAGCCCGATTCACACTAGATGAAAACAGAACGTTATACAGGAGGACCTTCGATGGACCATTGGAGGTATGCTTAGGACCGGGGGGCACCGATTATGTTTTACGAGAAATCATCATAGGTACTTGTGGGAACCACTTTGGCGCTGACTCTTTGATTCACAAAATTGTTAGAGCTGGGTATTACTGGGATAGGATGAAGAAAGACACTAAGGAGTTTTTTCGAAAATGCGAAAAATTCCAAAGGTTTGCACCGATGATCCATCAGCCCGGTGAACAACTCCATTCAATCCTATCCCCGTGGCCATTCATGAAATAGGGGATGGACATCATCGCCCCCCTTCCAAAGACACCAGGTAAAGATAAATTCATTTTGTTTATGACTGACTACTTTTCCAAATGGGTGGAAGCGCAGGCCTTACTTCTTATGGGATCACATCGTGTGTCAGTTCGGGATACCCGCTGAAATCATATGCGATAAAGGGAAGCAATTCATCGTAGAAAGGTAATAAAGTTCCTCGAAGAACACAAAATAAAGAGGATCTTATCGATTCCATATCACCCAAGCGCAAACAACCAGGCCGTGTCCACAAACAAGACTATTACTCAAAACGTGAAGAAACGGTTGAGTGATGCTAAGGGGAAATGGAGAGAGGTTTTACCCGAGGTCCTTTTGGCATATCGAACGACATCAAAGTCCAGCACGAGAGAAACTCTGTTCTCTTTACTGTATGGTTCCGAAGCATTAATTCCAGTCGGGGAATCTAGCGTTAGGTTTCATCATGCAATCGAGGAATCAAATCATGAGGCTATGCATACTAACCTCGAATTATTGGATGGAAAACGAGAAGTTGCGCTTGTTCAAATGGCCTCACAAAAGCAAAGGATCGAGAGGTATTATAACAAGAGGGCTAACTTTCGTCACTTTGGAGTCAGGGACTTAGTTCTAAGGAAAGTTACCCTCATTACTCGAGACCTGAATGAAGGGAAACTAGGCTCAAATCGGGAAGGACCATATCGAGTCATCGGAGTTGTCGGAAAAGGATCTTACAAACTTATCACGATGGAAGGCGAACAATTGCCAAACAATTGGAATGTATCACTACTCAACCAATATTATTGCTAAGGTATGATCTTCTCTTTTTTCCATTTGTATTCGAGACTAACTCATTGCAGGTGTTCGATCGAAGACGTCAAGACACCCTTCTTCGCGAAGACCTTAGGTTTTAAAGCATGTGTTGCACTCTTTTTTCCTTAGATCGGGTTTTATCCCAAATGGGTTTTGCCGGAGAGGTTTTTAACGAGGCAACAACTATGAGGGTAATTCAACAAGTATCCAAGGCTTCTTTTCAATCAACCTCGAATACTGGGGGGGGGCATCACCTCGGGGACTAACATTTCAAGGAAAATACTTCACGCCTAAGAGGATCTCGATAGGAAAACTTTGTAATGGGCCAAACGGTCAAAGGAACTATGTCCATGTAGAATAACCTAGCCCCGATGGCAAAACATATATGCATGTATGAGTTATTTAAAGAATCATCCTTTCTATATTAAACACTTTGTGTCTTGAAGAAATTTGCGACTATACGAGATCTATACTTATGATTCTATATGAGAAAAGGCTCAAGAGACAAGACACAAGTACACCTTGGCTACTCGGGGACTGTCATCGGCAGTCAACACATTCAAGTTATATAAACTCGAACTCGTAAGGCCTCAAAGAGGAATCCCTCGACGTACAGGCCAAGGCCATCACACTCGAGGACTAACATTTCGAACAAGTTCGAAATGCTATCGGAAAACAAGTCCAAGAGACATGCCCGAAGGCTACGACCATATTAAAGACTATGGTCATATGAAAAGGCTGCGGCCGAAATGATGCAGTTCGGAGACGTCCGAATTCCACTATGAACTAAAGGCCTTCAAATACTTCAAAAAATCGGTTAAATAAAGGCTACCCTTGGCAAAATAATCAAAGGGCTTCGATAAAATCAGCCCTTGAGTAAACCTCAAGAGGTATCATAACTACTACACACAAACTTGTGCTAAGTCATTAGAAACAAAAGGGGTTCCGATCAACACTAAACCCTCGAAGAGACCCAATGGGTAAAAGATGCGTTCCAAGGCACAAACATAAAAATTTTCACTAAGTCTTTTTAGCCGAAAAGGGAAAATAAATAACCATCTCTTAGAGTCCATAATATCCCGACTTAAAAGATCCTAAGGGCCGATACACTAAGGGTTCGAGACTTCATTCTCACACCATCCGAACCCAAGGGTTCGATTACCCTGAGCCCAAACAAACATTTTGATTATGGCCCGAAGACCTCTCATTCGACACAAAGGGTATATGCCCTGAAGGTTCGAAGCTTATTCGAACCCAACCACGTCAACTTCAAAGAGACCATCCGAGACAGAATCTCAAATACACTATTCGAAGAATGAAATTATTGCAAAAAATTGTAAAGCAAGAAATATTGAGAAGGCATTCAAAGAAATTTCTTCTTTTATATATTCAAAAAAGTGATATGTACAATGGTTCAACAAAAGAGAAAATACAAAAGGGAAAGAAAAAATTCCTATCTACACCTCGGGAGCAACTTCTCCTTCGGGAACGGCTTCTCCCTCGGGGGAAGCTTCTTCATCGGGAGTGGATTCTGCTTCAGGCCCCTCTTCATTATCGGACCCGCCTTTGTTGCCTTCACCATCGTCATCATCATCGAAGGAGGAGATAAGAAACCTAGCATCGGCTTCATCCGCCTTTGCTTGAGCAATCTCTTTAGTAAGGTCGAAGTCTCTAGCTTGAATCTACACAAGGGTCTTTCTCCGAGATTGGCACCTGGCCAAGTCATTGCTTCGCTTTTCTCAGTCGACAGCTTCCCTCAGCTCCGTTTGAGCAGCTTCGGTGTCCCTTAAATACACGACAACGGTTTTATCAGTCGTGATCTTAGTCTTCTTGACCTCGGCCCTGGCTTCAGCAACCTCGCCTTCGGTTTGGCAAGTTTATCCTCGAGCTCAACGATCTTTTCGGCCTGGGCCGAATTGCTCTCTTTGGCATTCCTGAGCTGAGTCTCGGCCGCTGCCAGTTTGGTTAGTGAAACTTCCTTCCCCGCAGCAAGGCAGTTCACATTTTCCTTCAATTGGTTGCACTTGGCATTAACCCATTTAGCCTCGCCTCGAAGCTGCCCCATCATCTCTACCTTTTTCTGCAGCTGATACATCGAAGTATTAGCTTCCACAGTTGGGACGAGAAGGCCATACTCTTTCAAAACAATAGTTACCTTCTTGTCCAGCTCGGCCTCATATTCTCGAGCTTTGGTTAACTCTGCCCGAAGATCTTTGAGCTTTTCCTCCTTTTTATTACAAAGGAGCCTCAGGGCCTTCCCTTTACCCAAGGATTTATTCAGCTCGACCTCACACTGGCTCAACTCAGCCTTAAACTTAGAAAAAGCCTACAAAGAAAGTAAGTTATTAGTTAAAGTAAGGCGGGAAAAGGAAATTGAAACGTTAAGAGTTAAGGCTTTCCTTAGAGAAGAGATGTTGGGCCTCTTAGAAGGTAGAGGACACATCGAAGAGGTCGGCATCATCAACCCCAGTGAAGCAATCCTGGAAAGGATCTTCCTCACCGGGGACTCTACTCAACGCAGGCGTTTGAGCCCGGGCATCTCTTATGGCGTCATTGGAGTAAGCCGGTAATGATGGTGAGTGACCTATTGTCATGGCCTCAGAGAGGTCCCCTGAGGCATTCTGTTCGATCGTAGAGGCTTCAGAACTTGCCCCCTTTGGTGTGTTTGTTGAAGGTCCGGGAACGACCTCGACCTCAGACGACTCGGAGGCCCTACCCTCATTTTTCTTCGAGGTTTCCTCACCGCAATAGAGGATCTCAGGTTCGGAGGGTTTAGCAGCCTCGACCGGATTTTTGGTTCGGGTCACCAGAGCCGAATCCTCGACCTCATCGTTTTCATCATCCATGAATTGGTGGACTGAGTCTATGTCCACGTGAATGACGTTCTTCCTGCGTCTCCGAGCAGTCCCCGCTTTATTTTGAGGGTCTTCGGGCTTCGAAGCTCTTTTTCTCTTATTGTCCTTCTTCGACTTTGGAATCGGGGACTCCATCTTCTCCTCGGGAGGGGCCGGCCTCATTCAGAGAAATCTCCAATGCCTGCATAAACAAAAACTAAGTATTAGAAAGAAAGTGTTTCATATAAAGAAGAAAGTACCAGGATTTTACCGTGGTGTTTGGATTCCCATTTGCCCTTCGACAAATCACGCCATTTGCGTTTGTCGTACGAGGAGGTCGCGGCCAGTTTCCGGACCAAGTCTTCGAGATCGGAGATCGCATGGGGCATCCAAGGGACCGCTGAAAATAAAAATAAGAACGTCATGCAAAGAATATTCAAAGTATAGAAAATTATTGAGGAAACAAGCTCCACTTATGGTCGAAGTTCCACTTTTCGAGAAACGATATTTGATCCTTGGGGATGATATCGATGGTCCTCACTCGAATGAACCGGCTCATTGCTGGCAAAGAAAGATTTGGTCGACCGGTGTTGGAGTTTGATCAACCCTCGGAAGCGTTGAGGCCAATACAAGCGGATAAGGTGGCTAAGGGTGAACTCGAGCCCCTCAGCCTTGATGGAGAAGTAGCGAAGCATGATTACTATTCGCCAGAAAGATGGATGGATTTGACCGAGGGTTACTTTGTATCTTTTGCAAAAATCGATCACGATTGGATCGAGGAGACCCAACGTGAAGGGGTAAATGTACACACTTAAAATCCCCTCCACGTGGGTGGTAATGCACTCCTCGTGGGTAGGGATCTGTATCACGACCCCATCTTCCCAGCCACAGTCTTTTTTCATGGCATCGAGGTGATTCTCCGTTATCGAACAGATGTACCTCGAAGCATGCTCAAATCGACCGGGAACATCAAGTGGATTTTCGACGATGAAGTCTTTCTTTAAGGTTCAGCCACCAGGAACGATTTCGTGGAGGGCCAGCGCCTTGCCGTCGGCCGGACGGGAAGAGAAAGAGGAAGAGGAAGAGGAAGAGGAAGAGGAAAAGGAAGAGGAAGTTCCCTCTTTTTGAGGAACGGTCTTTGAAGTTTTAGAAATTGTTTACGGTTGAAAGAAGCGGAAAGAGATGAGATTTGACAACTTTTGGCACTAAGAGGGTGGAGAAGTTAGTGGCGAAAGAGAAAGAGATGAAGAAAAGAGGAGATCAGAGGAGTTGCGAAAGGGAAGTAAAAGTTCTTAATGAGAGGAGGAACTCTGTATTTATAGAAGAGCAGTGACGTTCGGCGGTATTAGTGGCCGACCACCACTGTCAAGCATTTAATGTTTTGGGGAAACGTACCGGCGGAACGTTTCAGTCACTTCGAACGCTTACGTCACAAGGATGATGTCATTATCAGGTACTCCGAAAATTCGAGACTCAAAATGTTTCTTATCATTCTATTCTAAGAAACGCGGGGACTATCTGTATACAGTCAAAGTCAGGTACGACCGATTTCATAGGATCGAGGGTTCACTCCAAGCCCGAATGCAGAACGGACCGGGCAAGCCCAATAGGTCGAACTCGAACCTGATAACGGAATGCAAGACTCGAAGTGCACGATGGATACCGAGGCCGGGCATGACCTACCCCGAGATAATACTGTTATAGGTTTGTAACAGTATGGGAGGGATTCCCGCAATGGCACAAAGATCAAGGTGTAAATTCTGGAACGGATTTGTGCGAATTCGTACTAGACGGTTAGACAACTGTACAAATTAGATTCCATAGTAGAAATATAAATGTACCTTATTTGGGACTCCCTTATTATATAGAGGGGAGCCCATTCATTTGTCATGATCATCAATCATTGGCAAAGAATATACACACTTACTCTTTTCGCTCATCTTTCATCAGAATTGTTCCTTAGCTTTATTATACTTTCTTTACTTTACTGTTCATATTAGTACACCTCGAGGTCACCTTGGCTCGAGGTCGAGACTTGCTCATATACTGGTTTGATCTAACTTGCTTACTTGATTCGTACTTTTGTCTTCTCGTTTATCAATCTGTATTGGACTAAATCACATGTCTTTTAGACCTCAAACACAGATTTAATTGTTACTCAGATTTCAGGGCAAACAATATATATACCCATCAAAAGTCTTTTCTTCCTCCAATATGGGACAATGTCCCTTTTCCAAGAAGGGAAACTCAAAGATTTCATTTTCCCTTCATTTCCCGTTCACCCTCTTTAAGCTAAACCAAGCTTAAAAAGTCCAACAGATTTTTCTAACAGAATTAAACAAAAAACCAGCAGCTTAAAGTTATATTAAAACTAAGAATTGCAACTCATGTTATAATTTATAAATTAAAGATTGAGAAATGTTAACAAGAAGTCGTGCTTACTGCAACAGGTGAGGCATCACTTGTAGCACAAAAGTTCAGCCGTTGAGAATTCTCTCTTACAAGCTTGTATTTTGGACTAAGCAAATTCATGCTCTGATCAATAACTACTCAATAATTTGCAAAAGATTACTGAAGTAGACATTTCATTTCCTCAATGTTTCTTACCAAAACCATGATAACTTAAATCTAGAATATAAAAAGTTAAAGAACTAAAGAGCAGAGATCAAAGACTAGAGAGACAACATACAGTGTTAAATGTGAACTCAACTAGTACAATAAATCTAAGACAGAGTAAATATGCAAAGAGTTTTACTAACAAAGAACCCCTTGCTGGAATATTGTGACAGTGATAAACTTTTTTAAGTAAGAACCAAAATCCAAGGGCCATTCAAGATGTCTACACACAAACTAAGGCATAAGCTAATAACAGCAGAGGACTTCACACTCACACAACTATAAACTTCTGTAGTTCTGTCAACAACCTCCTCATGGATAAAATCTACATATCTTCTCAAAAACTCGTATACCTTTTCCAGTAGAAACTCCACAAAAGATTTAACACACTCAAAAATAACCCTCCCACTCAAATCAAGAATAAACCTCTTATTGCATGGCACTGCCAAAGTAGAACATACTTTATCCATCCATTCACTGTCCTGATCCTCATCCAAAAATTGTTTCTCTTTGAAGCTATTAACTGAAAAAGAAGATGAATCCATCTCTGTATTTGTCAAAATATGATGAGAAGTTTTGACAAAAGTTTTTACTGCACCATTACATATGGTCACTAGCATTTCTCTCATTTTAGCTTCATTCTTGGGATTTGTTAACCCAGTGAATATCTCATTGTAGGTGTTGATATGCATTGTCCTGTCAAGACAAACAGTAACAGCAGTGCTTACAAATAATTGCACACAATTTCCAATCAATTCTCTGCACTTATCCTCAAACAAAGCATCAACCCATACTGGAACTGAGTATTCAATATCTGAACTCTGTTTAACAGAATAAAAGGCCAGTACTAAATTCCTCGCGAAACTCCCTACAATAACTGAAGCAAAACCACTCCCTGCATCAGATAACAGTTTATTTAGGATTTGGTCAAACAAACCAGAATCAGTTCTCTCTGTCTCTTGCTCGTAACCTTTGAGAAATCCAATAGTCAAAGCACTAGTAACCTTAACAACAGACTCTGAAAACTCATCTGATTGAGGAATCTTTAAAATCTGCTTTAAACTTCTAGGAATTTGATCAGATTCTGATCGTATAAATTCCTTTAGATCTCTTGATAAAATCCCAATTGCATCAGCAGAATCAGATACCATTTCAGCTAAAGAAACAACTGCATCAACAAGCTTAAACAATCTTTCCCTTTTTAAAGCCATAGAAGATGAGTTATAAGCTTTGTATGCACCAAAACTAGTGACACCTAGAGCTCCCAAAGCAACAATCAACTTCTTATTCTTTTGAGTAAAAACCAATTCCTTTTTTATTTGCTTCAAATCCATTTAATTCATAGCCATACATATGAGAATCTTCCAACTTCTGGACCCTGATTGCTGGACCTTAATTCTTAAAAGGGGTTGAAAAACATAGAATTTAATATGTCAAAAGTGGCTTGGCTTCACTTAGAACTGGCTTAATGTAGAAGAATGAGAAAGGGGTTTCTATTTTGGGAAAGGAGGGAGAGAATAGAACAGAGAATCTGATCCAGTAGAAACTATGCATGTACTGCGATAAGGACAACTTAAATAAGGACAACTGTGGGGGGGTTTCTGTACTTTCTTGATTGATCAATTTCAGCTTTCAGGTTTTATATAGGGTAGGTTGGGGTTATTTTCAAGATTGATGCGTAGATATTTCATTTTGTAGTAATGGATAATTGGATATGGATGTAGGGTGGTTTATGTTTTTGCGTAGTAAACTGTGAATGGCAAGAAATTGCAAATTTTGAGAGGATAGAGACGAGACGACGATTGTTTTATTATGTCATCGTTGCTTAAATTATGGCCTGGCACGCGCCTACTCTGGGTCTCTGTTTTCTGAACAGTTAAGTCGGTCGTCGAATAGTGACTTGCTGATCCTGAGTTTTCATTTGCGATGTGGCCCAAAGGAACTGATAGTATTACCTGCTCTGCTTTACGATATATTTGCCACTAGCCAATGCTCTGGTAGAGTGTTTCAGAATATGTGTTATCAATCTCTAATCAATAATTTAGGGGGATTTGTTGGTCGGTACGATACAGTATTTTGATATTACGGTTCAATATTTTTAGTATTTGATTTCGTAAAATACTATACCAATATCATACCTAATTATATTCGGTATGATTCGGTATTTCTCCTTTCGATTTCGGTTTATTCGGTTCGCTAACTTCGGTTATTCGGTTTGAATACTAACTAGTGCATGGTCATAGACGGTAATATTCTTAATTAAAATATTCAAAAGTAAAAAATTTAAAAAGTTTGATGACAAAAGTTTTGTCCAAAACCAACAAATACCAACACAGAGAGAGAAAACTTAGAAAAATATCTTGTTATTTGCTTAGAGTTAATTGATGAACTTAGAGAATAAAGGAAAGTAAAATTTTAAATTTCTTATATTTATGTTATAATTAATAAAATATGTATTGTGTAATATAATAATATATATTTCGGTACATTATCGATATTTCAGTATTTCATTTTAAAATACCAAATACCATATTTAATATCAATACTTTTTAAAACTTAAACCAAATATCATACCGAAGACCAAAATATCGAATACTGGAATACCAAAATTTTCGATTTCGATATGATAATTTGGTATTTACTAAATTATATACAGCCCTAATCAACATTATTGAAAAACACTTTAATTTTCACAAGCAGGTCCGGAGCTCCAGTATGGTTTAAGAGGATTAAGCATAATTCAATAGCTTAGGCCAAATTTTATATTTATGTTAAAAGGTCTACGTTATAATAAGCAAAATTCAATAGCTTAGGCCCAAATTTTATATTTATGTTAAAAGGTCTGCGTTATATATATATATATATCCTTGGGCTTTTCCTCGTCACTCAACTCTCTTCAGGGCCAGGTAGAGGGTGAAGCTTTTGCATCTATATCTGGTTTCGGGGTCACAATTGAATCTTTATCCACTTTGAAAAAAAGGTACAAGCCTACCCACTTTACGATCAACTTCACGTTTAAAAAAAACAATTGGTTTGAAGTGAAAAAATTGCACTCCAGATACATTTAAGGTCAAATAGGTTTGAAGTGCAACTAATGATTTCATGCACTTAAGGCCAATACGTGTGAAATGAAAAATTGTACTTCAGATGCACTTAAGGCTAAAAAGTTTAAGGTGCAACCAACGTTTTCATGCACTTAAAGAAAATTGGCCTGAAGTGGAAATTGCTCAAAAACAGAAATTTAGTTTTCGAGTTTTAACAATCCAATATACGGTTTAATATCTAAATCTACTCCAAATGAGCTCAATTTGAAACATAACCACCAAATATCATCAAGAACAAACCTCAATCATCAATTTGTCAAAATAACAATAAATCTAACGAATCCATTTTACAATTAACTAAAAAAAAAGGAAGAGCAAAAGTAAAAAAATGAAGTGTCATGACAACTCACTATTATAAAACATCATAAACTACCTTAAAAGATGTTCACAAACACCATATAAAATTATTGTTACAAGAAGAAGAAGAAGGAGGAAGAGGAGAAAAATGCAAACAGTGAGTACGAGTTAAAAAAAATTTAAAAATCGGGTATATGTTAAATGGGGATGACCAAATAAGGTGCCCGTGCAATTTTTACCTAGAGGTTCAAGCAACTAATGTAATAGCTTTTAGGCCCCAATATTTTGGGGGCCCCAATTCTTTTTTTGTTTTGTTTTGTTTTCTACCTGTATTCTGCATTTACATTGAAGCCCCGACTAATTTGAATTTGCACGGCCTAAGGCCTAGTAAAAAGAAAAGGTCACTCTAACAGGATATTATTGTAACGACCCGACCGGTCGTTTTACGTTATCGGACCCCGTTTTTCTAAATGAAACTCCCCTTAGCGGCTTATTGTGATTTATGACTTGTGGGGGCGGGCGGTCCGGAATTCGGAAGTGTTTAGAGCAGTAAAAGAACACTTAGTTCCTTAAGGTTGGCCTTTTTTGCCAAGTTTTACTTCGGTCAACATTTTGAGTAAACGACCTCGGAATCGAGTTTCGACGGTTCCGGTAGCTTTGTATGATGATTTCGGACTTGGGCGTATGTTCGGAATGGGCTTTGGATGACCCGAGAGCGTTTCGGCGCCCAATATCGAAATAAGAGTTTCCTTAAGTTCATATTGTGGTGTAGGACGTGTTTTTATGTTATCGAGGTCTGAACGTAATTTTGAGACCGGGAATAGTTCCATTATGTCATTTATGACTTGCCTGCAAAATTTGGTGTTATTCTGAGTAGTATAGGTCGGTTCTGTGCATTGATATCGAATTCAAGAACTTGAAGTCCTTAAGTTTTGATTCTAGGGGTTTTGAGGTGTGATTTTGAGTTTTTGCATTTTTTTGAGTGTTCCGAAGGCTCGAGCGAGTCCGTATTATGATTTGGGACTTGTTGGTATATTTGGACGGGGGCTCGAGTGGGTCCGGGTGCCTCTCGGGCACCAAACAAGGCCAAAAACCAGCTGAAACAGTTTCTGGTGCACCTGATCTGGTGTGACCGCAGGTGTGGTTGCCCAGACGCAGGTGCGGGATCGCTCCTGTGGTCCCAGCCTCGCAGGTTTGACCCCCAGGTGGGCTGCCCAGTTCTCGCAGGTGCGGACTCCTGCCCGCAGGTGCGAGCCCAGGCCCTTGTCCCATTTTTTCGCAGGTGCGAGCTATTGCTCGCAGGTACGAGACCGCATGTGCGGTACTTGAGCCACCTGTGCAGAACCACTGTAGGCAGTGTGTTCTTTTAAAACACGGGAAATGTTAATTTTCTCCATTTTTCTTCCACCATTGTAGACCTAGAGAGCTTGGGAAAGAGCCAATCCACCTAGCTACTGATAAGGTAAGTAAATTCTACCCTAATATTGGTTTAATACATGAATTACTAGTTGGATCAACTACTTAATTATTAGAACTCAAGGAAAATGGGTAGTAACCTAGGGTTTTCGAAAATTTAGAGAACTACCCGTGAATTGGCTATGAAATCATAAAAAAAATCATACATTAACGATCTCTAGGATATGGGTGAGTGTTTCCTTCGAGAATTTTCGGAATCCGAGCGTGCGGGCCCGGGGGTGGATTTTGGGATTTCTTCAAGAATGATGAATTGACTAAATAAGTAGGAGAATTTCATGCTTTGAGTATAATTTGATATATTTGTATAACATTGCCTAGTTTCGAGTCCTTGGGTGACGAGTTTGGAGTTTCGGGCGTGTTCTTGATCCGGGAAGTAGATTCGACACGAGGTGAGTCTCCTTTCTAACCTCGTAAGAGGGAATTGTCCCAATATGTGATTTAAATGCTATGTGTGATGTTTGTGGGGGCTACGTACATACAAAGTGACGAGAGTTCGTACGTAGCGACTATTATTACTATGTCCGTGTAGTTAGGCCCACACCATGCCTTGTGTTCTTCCTCGTAATGAATTATATGTTATGAATTCATGTGATATGTAGCATTGGTTTCCTGATATTTATGGAATTAGTTTGAAGAAGTTGATTATGGACAGTAATTTTAAAAGAATATTGTGTGTGCATGTGACCGCTTCACAATTTACATTCCGCGAGCGGAGTGTGATTTTCCCCACTCTCATGGCCGTACGCCATGGCGGATTGAAAGATGCACTTATGGTTCGGGCCATTCGACCCTCGGCAGTGCATAAATATGATTATTTTATGACAAAGATGCACTTATGGTTCGGGTTGTTCGACCCTCGGCAGTGCACAAATATGATTATTTTTATGGCTCAGGCCGGTTGTCCTTATCCCGTATGCACATAATAAATTGTTACTGAATTCATGGATATTTATTTGACAGATATTTGGGGGAAGATGAAGTAGAATTTGTTTATTTACTTCCAGTATTTACTTGGATTTCAGTGCCTTATACATTTGATGTTTCACTACCTTTACATACCTACCGTTTTCATCATATTCTGTTAAATTACATTGTTGGACCTTAGTGAGTGTCAAGTCGACCTCTCGTCACTACTCTTCGAGATTAGACGGGATACTCACTGGGTACATATTTATGTACTCATGATACGCTTCTGTACTTAATTGTACAGGTTCTGAGGCTGGTGCATCTGGTTGTCAAACTAGAGCTTGATTCTGATTATAGTCAGACCTGACTTCACGGTGAGCTGCTTCTCCTGGCGATCTTCGGCAGCACCATGGAGTTTCTTTTTGCTTATTTCCCGTCTATTTCTTTCAGATAGTGGGACTGTATATTATATCTTTTGTATATTCTGTTAGTATGCCCGTAGGACTTGTGACACTAGTTCCTGGCACATACGTGGTAGTTATTATGGATTACGGGTCTGTATATATATTGGCTCACGCCTCCTTATGACCGCTTTTGATTAGAATTGGCTAATTACCCTTTTCGATTTATGATTTAAGCTTTAAAACTTGGTATATGTTGAAATGTTTAATCAAATAAGAAAGAACCCCTAGTAAATTGAGTGTTGGCTTGCCCGACCCCGCTGTTGGGAGCCATCACGACCTGAGTTGGGATTTTGGATCGTGACAACGTGCTATCAGAGCACTAGGTTCACATAAGTCTCACGAGTCACGAGCAAACTTAGTAGAGTCTTGCGGATTGGTACGGAGACATCTGTGCTTATCTTCAGGAGGCAATAGGGTGTTAGGAAACCTCTCTTTATTCTTATTCTATCGTGCAGCCGATGGTTTACTAAATCTTATTCTTCTATTTTCTCACAGATGGTGAGGACGCGTGCATCTGATGTTCCAGACCTGGGAGGGGCCGCTACCCCGTTGTCCAAGGCCGGGGCAGAGACCGAGGGAGGGCACCAGCCCGAGGTAGGGGACGAGGGCGTCCCAGAGCTATACCAGTTGCACCACCACCAGAGGATCCTATCATAGAGGAGCAGGGCGAGGTGCCCCCATCAGATCCTGCTCCAGTAGACTTCATGACGGCGCCTGGCTTCCAAGAGGTCATAGGCCGTATGATGAGATTTATGGACACTATGTCCCAGGATGGTTTATTTCCAGCAGATCCTGCCGCTTCTCAGGTAGGAGGGGGAGTCCAGACCCCTACTGCCCAGGCTGCAGGCCAGACAATAGCATTACATCATACCCCGGGTACACTACCCGTGGGTGGGGTCCATCCTGTAGCAGTAACATCTGAGCCTAGACCAGCTGCGGACGACGATCTGCAGAAGTTATTGGACAGATGGACTCGATTGCACCCTCTAGTCTTCAGGGGTGAGCGAGGCGAGGATGCCCAGGATTTCGTTGACAGGTGCAGGACAGACTGCACAACATGAGGATAAAGATTCCCATGGAGTGGATTTCACCACCTTCCAGTTGGATGGCAGAGCTCGTAGGTGGTGGAAGTGCTATATTCTCAGCAGGCCAGCAGATTCTCCTCCTGTCACTTGGGAGCAGTTCACGCAGATGTTTCTGGATAGATATATCCCATCCTCTGAGAGGGAAGAGCTGCGATATCAGTTTGAGTGACTAGAGCAGGGACAGATGTCAGTGACAGATTATGAGGCCATATTTTCAGAGTTGTCTTACTATGCACTCATGATACTACCTACTGATGCAGAGAGGGTGCGTAGATTTGTGGCTGGGTTGCATCCAGGTATTAGGGACACCATGGCCCGAGAGGTGGAGATGGGTACTCCTTATCAACTCATAGAAGAGATTGCTCGCAGGATCGAGGGGTATCGGTCGAGGAGTAGGGAGCAGGGACATCAGGACAAGAGGGCTAGATTCTCCAGAGATTTCAGAGGTGCCCCAGTTAAGGGCATAGGTCAGTATAGCAGTAGTCAGCCCAGCAGGCCTTCATATTCAGCACATCCACCACCTCCTCGAGGTGTTCCAGCGAGGCTTCATTTCAGCGCCATGCCAGAGCGTTCCTACCGCCCTCCAGCCATTGAGAGTTCACCCAGTGGTTATCCCAGTCATCCGAGATCCCCCAGCCCCTACTTTTGTGGTATGCCAGAGGGCTCACATCGCTCTCCATCCATTTAGGGTTTTTCTTCGGGGCAATAGACTATGGTACCTGGAGGTTGTTACGAGTGTGGGGAGCCATGTCACATGAGGAGGCATTGTCCCAGGTTTCGGGGCAAGGTCGTGTAGTAGGGTTATCAGTCGATGGGTCCAGCACCAGCAGTCCGGCCACCTAGAGGTGGAGGCCAGTCAGGGGGAGGTCGGGCAGCTCCTGTTCACTCTGGTGGAGCTTAGTCTTCCGGTGCTCCAGCTAGATTCTATGCCATTCCGGCCAGATCAGATGCAGTGGCCTCAGACGCCGTGATCACAGGTATTATCTCAGTATGTGGTAGGGAGGCTTCAATATTATTTCATCCAGGATCCACCTATTCATATGTTTCAGCATTATTTGCTCATTTTCTGGATGCTCCTCATGAGTCCTTGGGTTCTCCTATATATGTGTCCACTCATGTGGGCGATTCTGTGGTGGCAGACCAGATTTATCGGTCTTGTGTGATCACATTCTGTGGATTTGAGACCAAAGCGGACCTTTTATTGCTCGACATGGTCGATTTTGAGGTTATTCTAGGCATGGATTGGCTATCTCCTTATCATTCCGTGCTATATTGCCATGCCAAGACAGTTACTTTAGCCATGCCGGAGTTGCCTAGGCTGGAGTGGAGAGGTTCTCCAGTTAGTGCAGCCAGCCGGGTTATTTCATTCCTGAAGGCTCGACATATGGTCGAGAAGGATTGTATGTCCTATCTTGCTTATGTGCGGGACACCATCGCCGAGTCTCCTACGGTTGATTCAGTGCCAGTGGTTCGAGAGTTTTCTGATGTATTTCCTTCAGACCTTCCAGGAATGCCTCCGGATCGAGATATTGATCTCTGCATTGATTTAGCTCCAGACACCTAGCATATATCTATTCCTCCGTACCGTATGGCTCCGAAAGAGTTGAAGGAGTTGAAGGAGCAGCTTGAGGATCTGTTGGCTAAGGGGTTCATCAGACCGAGTGTATCGCCGTGGGGTGCTCCAGTTCTATTTGTGAAGAAGAAGGATGGGTCCATGCGGATGTATATTAATTACTGACAGTTGAACAAGGTCACCATTAAGAACAAGTATCCTTTGCCGTGCATCAGTGATTTGTTTGACCAGTTGTAGGGTGCTCGGTTCTTTTCTATGATTGATTTGACATCGGGATACCATCAGTTGAAGATTCGGGCCTCGGATGTTCCGAAGACTGCTTTCCGTACGAGATATGGCCACTATGAGTTCCTGGTGATGTCCTTTGGCTTGACTAATGCCCCAACAACATTCATGGACTTGATGAATAGGGTGTTCAGGCCGTATATTTATTCCTTTTTCATTGTATTTATTGATGACATCTTGATTTACTCACGTAGCCTGGGGGAGCACGAGCATCATTTGAGAGTTGTGCTCCAGACTTTACGGGAACAGAAGCTATATGCTAAGTTCTCCAAGTGTGAGTTCTGGTTGGATTCCGTAGAATTCTTGGGGCATGTGGTATCCGGAGAGGGTATCAAGGTTGATCCTCATAAGATCGAGGCAGTTCAGAGTTGGCCGCGTCCTACTTCAGCTACAGAGATCAGTAGCTTTTTAGGCCTAGCAGGCTATTATCGCCGATTTGTGGAGGGGTTTTCTTCGATTGAAGCTCCATTGACTAGATTGACTCAGAAGAATGCCCCGTTCCGGTGGTCTGAGGAGTGTGAGGCGAGCTTTCAGAAGCTCAAGACAGCATTGACTTTAGCACCAGTTCTGGTATTGCCTTCCGATTCTGGGATGTACACAGTATATTGCGACGCTTCATGCGTTGGATTGGGGTGTGTGTTGATGCAGGAAGGGAGAGTTATTGCTTATGCTTCGTGCCAACTAAAGGTTCATGAGAAGAATTACCCTATGCACGATTTGAAGTTGGCGGCGATTGTTCATGCTCTTAAGATTTGGAGGCACTACTTGTATGGGGTGTCCAGTGAGGTATATACAGACCACCGCAACTTGCAACACTTGTTCAAGCAGAGAGATATTAATCTGAGGCAACGTAGATGGCTTGAGTTGTTGAAGGACTATGATATCACCATTCTTTATCATCCGGGCAAGGCAAATATGGTAACTGATGCCTTGAGCAGGAAGGCAGAGAGTATGGGTAGTTTGGTTTATATTGCAGCAGAGGAGAGACCTCTAGCCTTCGACATTAAGTCCTTGGCTAATCGCCTGGTGAGATTAGACCTTTCAGAGCTTCATCGAGTTTTAGCACATGTGGTTTCTCGGTCTTCGTTATTGGGGGAGATTAAGGGAAGGCAGTTCGATGATCCGTGCTTAGCAGAGCTTTGAGAGACAGTGGTACAGGGTGGTTCCAAGGAGTTTACTATTGGCGAGGATGGTGTTCTGAGACTCCAAGGCCGTTTATGTGTTCCTAATATTGATGGCCTGAGGGAGAGGATTCTAGAGAGGCACACAGTTCTCGGTATTCTGTTCATCCTGGTGCTATGAAGATGTATCGTGATTTGAAGCAGCATTACTGGTGGAGGCGGATGAAGAGGGACATTGTGGAGTATGTGACTAGGTGTCTTAATTGCTAGCAGGTGAAGTGTGAGCACCAAAGGCCAGGAGGCCTACTTCAGCAGATGCCCATTCTTGAGTGGAAATCGGAGCGCATCACTATGGACTTCGTGGTTAGGTTGCCTCGTACTTTGCGGAAGGTTGACGCGGTTTGGGTCATTGTGGATAGATTGACCAAATCGGTACATTTCATTCCTGTAGCTACTACATATACTTCTGAGAGGTTATCCCAGATCTACATTTGGGAGATAGTCCGGTTGCACGGTGTACTGGTGTCCATTATATCAGACCGAGGTCCTCAGTTCACCTCGCACTTCTGGAGAGCATTTCATAGTGAGATGGGTACCCAGATAGACCTCAGCACAACGTTTTACCCTCAGAATGATGGCCATTCGGAGCGTACAGTTCAGATATTGGAGGACATGCTCAGGGCATGTGTGATTGACTTCGGAGGTCAGTGGGACCAGTTCATGCCTTTGATTGAGTTTTCTTACAATAATAGTTATCACTCCAGCATCGAGATGGCTCCATTTGAGGCTTTGTATGGTCGGCGATGTCGTTCTCCTATCGGGTGGTTTGAGCCTGGCGAGGCTAAGTTATATGGCACCGACCTGGTGAGGGATGCTTTGGAGAGGATGAAGTTGATTCAGGAGAGACTCTGCACATCACAGTACAGACAAAAGAGTTACACGGATCAGAGGGCGCGTGATGTATCCTTTATGGAGGGAGACAGGGTTCTGTTGAAGGTCTCACCGATGAAGGGTATTATTCGGGAAGAAGGGCAAGTTGAGCCCGAGGTTTATAGGTCCCTTCGAGGTGTTGAGGCGTGTTGGGGAGGTAGCTTATGAGCTAGCTTTACCTCCCAGTTTGTCAGGAGTTCATCCGGTCTTTCATGTATCCATGCTCCGGCGGTACCACGCCGACTTCTCTCACGTGGTTGATTTCAGCACTATTCAGTTGGATGAGAGGTTGGGCTACGAGGAGGAGCCAATTGCTATTATTGATAGACAGGATCGCAAGTTGAGGTCCAAGAGAGTTTCTGCGGTGAAGGTCCAGTGGAGGGGCCAACCAGTCGAGGAAGCGACCTGGGAGTCTGAGGAGGACATGCGGATAAGATATCCGTACTTACTCAACACTTCAGGTATGATTCTAGACCCGTTCGAGGACGAACGTTTGTTTAAGAGGTGGAGAATGTAACGATCCGACCGGTCATTTTGCGTTATCAGACCTTGTTCCCCTAAATGAAACTCTCCATAGCGGCTTATTATGATTTATGACTTGCGGGGGCGGGTGGTCCCGGATTCGGAAGTGTTTAGAGCAGTAAAAGAACACTTAGTTCCTTAAGGTTGGCCTTTTTGGCCAAGTTTGACTTCGGTCAATATTTTGAGTAAACGACCTCGGAATTAAGTTTCGACGGTTCCGATAGCTTCGTATGATGATTTCGTACTTGGGCGTATGTTCGGAATGGGCTTTGGATGATCCGGGAGCGTTTCGGCGCCCAATATTGAAATAAGAGTTTCCTTAAGTTCATATTGTGGTTTGGGACGTGTTTTTATGTTATTGAGGTCCGAACGGAATTTCGAGACCGTGAATAGTTCCGTTATGTCACTTATGACTTGCCTGCAAAATTTGGTATCATTCCGAGTAGTATAGGTCGGTTCGGTGCATTGATATCGAATTCAAGAACTTGAAGTCCTTAACTTTTGATTCTAGGTGTTTTATGGTGTGATTTTGAGTTTTTGCGTTGTTTTGAGTGTTTTGAAGGCTCGAGCGAGTCCGCATTATGATTTGGGACTTGTTGGTATATTTGGATGGGGGCTCGGGTGGGCCCGGATGCCTCTCAGGCACCAAACAAGGCCAAAAACCAGCTGAAACAGTTGCTGGTGCACCTGATCTGGTGTGACCGCAGGTACAGTTGCCCAGTCGTAGGTGCGGGACCACTCCTACTGTCCCAGCCTCGCAAGTGCGATCCCCAGGTGGGCTGCCCAGTTCTGCAGGTGTGGAGCCGCAGGTCCGGACTCCTGCCTGCAGGTGCGAGCACAGGCCCTTGTCCCATTTTTCACAGGTGCGAGCTACTGCTCGCAGGTGCGAGACCGTAGGTGCGGAACCACTATAGGCAGTGTGTTCTTTTAAAACATGGAAAATATTCATTTTCTCCATTTTTTTTCCCACCATTGTCGACCTAGAGAGCTTGGGAAAGAGCCAATCTACCTAGCTACTGATAAGATAAGTAAATTCTACCCTAGTATTAGTTTAATACATGAATTACTAGTTAAATCAACTACTTAATTATTGAAAATCAATGAAAATGGGTAGTAACCTAGGGTTTTCAAGAATTTAGAGAACTACCCGTCAATTGGCTATGAAATCATACAAAAGTCATATATTAACGATCTCTAGGATATGGGTGAGTGTTTCCTTCGAGAATTTTCGGAATCCGAGCGTGCGGGCCCGGGGGTGGATTTTGGGATTTCTTCAAGAATAATGAATTGACTAAATAAGTAGGAGAATTCTATGCTTTGAGTATAATTTGATATATTTGTATAACATTGCCTAGTTTCGAGTCCTTGGGTGACGAGTTTGGAGTTTCGGGAGCGTTCTTGGTCCGGGAAGTAGATTCGACATGAGATGAGTCTCCTTTCTAACCTCATAAGAGGGAATTGTCCCCGTAGGTGATTTAAATGCTATGTGTGATGTTTGTGGGGGCTACGTACGTACAAAGTGACGAGAGTCTGTACGTAGCGACTATTATTACTATGTCCGGGTAGTTAGGGCCACACCATGCCTTGTGCTCTTCCTCGTAATGAATTATATGTTATGAATTCATGTGATATGTAGCATTGGTTCCCTGATATTTATGGAATTTGATAATTTGAAGAAGTTGATTATGGACAGTAATTTTAAAAGAATATTGTGTGTGCATGTGACCGCTTCGCAATTTACATTCCGCTTTCCCCCACTCTCATGGGAGCGGGCCGTACGCCACGGCGGATTGAAAGATGCACTTATGGTTCGGGCCATTCGATCCTTGGCAGTGCATAAATATGATTATTTTATGGAAAAGATGCACTTATGGTTCGGGCCGTTCCACCCTCGGCAGTGCACTTATATGATTATTTTTATGGCTCAGGCCGGTTGTCCTTATCCCGTATGCACATGATAAATTGTTACTGAATTTAGGGATATTGATTTGACAGATATTTGGGGGAAGATGAAGTAGAATTTGTTTATTTACTTCCAGTATTTACTTAGATTTCAGTGCCTTATACATTTGCTGCTTCACTACCTTTACATGCCTACCGTTTTCATCATATTCTATTAAATTACATTGTTGGACCTTAGTGAGTGTCAAGTCGACCTCTCGTCACTACTTCTTCGAGATTAGACGGGATACTCACTGGGTGCATATTTATTTATGTACTCATGCTACGCTTCTGTACTTAATTGTACAGGTTCTGAGGCTGGTGCATCTGGTTGTCAGAACGGAGCTTGATTCTGATTATAGTCGGACCTGACTTCACGGTGAGCTGCTTCTCTTGGCGATCTTCGGCAGCACCATGGAGTTTCTTTTTGCTTATTTCCCGTCTATTTCTTTCAGATAGTGGGACTGTATATTATATCTTTTGTATATTCTGTTAGTATGCCCGTAGGACTTGTGACACTAGTTCCTGGCACATACGTGGTAGTTATTATGGATTACGGGTCTGTATATATATTGGCTCACGCCTCCTTATGACCGCTTTTGATTAGAATTGGCTAATTACCCTTTTCGATTTATGATTTAAGCTTTAAAACTTGGTATATGTTGAAATGTTTAATCAAATAAGAAAGAACCCCTAGTAAATTGAGTGTTGGCTTGCCCGACCCCGTTGTTGGACGCCATCACGACCTGAGTTGGGATTTTGGGTCGTGACAATTATTCATAGGGCTCAAACCCGAAACACCTGATTAAACTTGGTTAAATCATATTTATTCCACCGCAATCCTTGGAGGTGGAGCCCAACTTTTATCACTTATAGATTTATTAGCTAATTTTTTTCTAAGAATATTGAGTATTTCAGAATAGAAAAGAGAAATCTTTTATTAAAATAAAGATAACTTTTAGTTTGTTATTGATATAACCGTTTGAGCAAAATTGAAGAAAGAGAATTATTTCCCGAAACCTTTATCTTAAATAAAAAATTGCATTATTTACATGTTACATTTGACATCATTAGTGAAATACCTACATTATTTTTCTTTCTGTTTTGCATTTCTCACTAGAAAACATGTAATAAATTTCAATAAGCTATATTGCTCCATAAAAAAAGATATTTTTTAGTAAAAAACAAGAGCGGAAGAATACTACTGAATAAACTATATTCCACATTCTTATTTTTTTTCTCTCTGCAATTTTCAAACATTGCAACAAATACATTGGAAAGTTAAATAATTATTTCGATATCGAGTTATCTACTTCTTGAATCTGATTTTATTTCCTAAGATCAACAATATTTTAAGAGTGATTAAATGGTTTATAAGAGAAATTATTAATAACTTTACATTTCAAAAAACTAGAAAAATAAATATCAAATAAAAATATATATGAAGGCTTTGTTTCAACATAGGCAACCAATTAAATTTTTGCTTTAGGCCTCCAATCTCATTGAGCCACTCTTGACTTTCTTAAATTTGTGGTCAGGCAAAGTAAATCAATATTGAGTTTATTTTTAGTTATTTTAATTTGCTGACTAGTTACGTATTATATAACATTGGTATCTGATAGAATGCATAAATTTTGACACCTTGATACTGAGATAAAGCAAATTGTTTATATCATGGATGGAATGAAAGAAAAGATGGAGTTGCACATTTTCCATTGCCGTATACCAACATTTGTTCACTCTTTTATATATATATAAATAGCCACTTTTACTCCTGTTTGCTGAAGAAATTGCCAACATTTACAACGTACTTAAAATCACTCATAGAGTCAAACCTTAGGTTAATTTGAAGATGGGCAGAACTTTAGACTGGGTAGACCAGTGGCTTGCAGTTAGAGGCGGATTGAGAATTTAAATTTAATAGGTTCAAGTTTTATAATTTTCAGTATTGAACTCATTATACTTTTAATATTTTGTGTTCAAATCTAATATTTATTGAGATTTTAATATAGGTGTTCACTTGTTATGTCGGGGAAGAGGTAAACTCGAAAACAAATAAGATAATAAAGAACGTGAAAAATCCTTCAAATCAAAGGTAAAAACTCATGGGATCACAAAGATCCAAAAAGCTCCACTATAACAGTAAGAGGATTACAAAAGTTCTCTAAATTGGCTAACCAATCACGGAGCAACAATTGCAACAATAAATCAATTGAAGAAAGAGAAGAAGACATGAAAATGGAGTTGTTGTTTGGGGCTCGAAATCGGATGCTACGGGCCTCCAAATCCGATCTCCACTGTTGTTTGACTGAGTGTCAAGAATACACAGTCAAAATTTTAGCCCCATCCAACGGTTAACGGATCGAAAAGCGTGATTTGAAGTTGGCCGGTCGAAACTAAAATATGTAACAAAATAAATATTTTTTCTTCTCTCTTCTCTCTTGATGAAAGATCTCTCAAAACCACTCTTATGTACTAAAGTCTTTTAAAGAAAACCAACTCTAAATAGAAATAAAAACCGAATCCAATTCCAAATAGGAATGGAAACCAAAAGAGAATAGGATTAGGCTTTTGGTCTTTGGCTGGATAACATGGACATGGGCCCAACAAGGTCCCCCTCCAGCTAAGGGGTCAAATATGTCTTCAAGTAGAGGAATTATTAACAAGCTTCATCCCTACCAATTTTCTGCAAAATGCATATTTTACATCAATCTACTCAACCTCTAAATCTAGACTCGCGGCTAAGCCTAGAACCACATGAATAGAAGATATCTTCACAATATATTCACTTACCTCGCCTTGCACCTAGGCGCAAAGGTATGGTTATCTTGCTTTACACTGAATATCTATTTGTATGATAAAGCTCTCTTACCTTTAGGCAATTTCACTCATATGTGCCATTCTCATAGAATGACTTCATCTCATATTCCCCCACTAATATTCGTGAGTACATTGCATGGCTTCATCATAACTCTCAAGTTCTCCTATGTCAGTCAAAGTTACATACCCATGAGGAGGATAGCACATGGGTTTTTGCTTCTCCCTTGTAGATCTTCTAAGAAAGTTTTAGGAGCATTCAAAATAGTTACCTGAGCAGGAATTGGTTGCTGGTCAACCACAACTTCATCAACTGGAGCATCCATATCATCTACACCATGACGATCATTTTGATCTTGATCACTATCTTCATTATTGTCTTGGGTTCCTTCATGTGCAATAGGTGCCTTAGAAATGGAAACTAGATCAATATCAACTAAGCTCTCATTACTTTGAGAATCTATCTTTTCCGCTTTGTTAATAAATCTTCAATATTCTGATCTTCAAAGAATATTGCATCACGACTTCTAATAAGTTTATTGTGAACAAGATCATAAAAAAGATAACCAAACTCATCTTGCCATAACCGATAAAGATGCGCTGCTTAGTTTTGACATCAAGTTTTGATCTCTTATCTTTAGGAATACACACACAATCTTTACACCAAGTTTTGATCATAAGAAACATTTTGGCAAACCAAACTTTGTCCAGGACATCACCATCCAAAGAAACAACAGGAGAGAAAATGATAACCTAAGCAACAATATTAAGTGCGTTGGCCCAAAAAACTATTTGGAACTTTAGTTTCTGAAAGCAAACAACTAACTCTCTCAACTAGAGTTCTATTCATCCTCTCTGCCAAGCCATTCAATTGAGGCTTCTTTGGTGGAGTTTTTTAATGACGAATTTGTTGTTATTTTAAATAGTTATCAAAGGGACCATACAATTCACCACCATTGTCAGTGTGAATATATTTTAATTTCTTTCTCGTCTGTCTCTCAGTTAAGGCCTGAAATTCCTTAACACGCCAAGTGTTTGATCTTTAGATTTCAAAAGATATACCCAGAGCTTGCGAGAATGATCATCAATGAAGGTCACAAAGTAAACTGCACCACCTTTTGACTTTACTTTAAAAGGACCATACAAATCAGAGTGTATTAGCTCCAATAATTTGGGCTTTCTTGAAGGAGCATGGCTATGAAAGAAACCCTTTTCTATTTGCCAGCTAAACAATGGATACATCTTTTCAGCTGTTCTTGTTTCACTCCAGAAAATAAACTTTTCTTAGCCAAACACGTAATCCCCTCTCGCTCATATGACTCAATCTTCTGTGCTAAAATTTTGATGAAATCTCACTTTTCATCAGATTTATGGAGTCATAAAGAATAGAGCCATGTGTCTGTAATAATTTAAAATATTTTATAAACTTATTAATTAGGAGATTGGAGAATTAATTTAGTTATAGATAATGAATTAAATACTAAGCTAGTGTAAGAATATTTGTTATAATATATAAAACATTGTACTAAATAAGTGTCTAGTGGCTAATTTTTTAACTATGCTTATATAGTTAACTGTGGTTAATTTTTAAGCAAGGAGTAGTAGGCCAAGCCCATTCTTTTGTGGCTGCTATATTTTAGTGACCCAAGGATTAAAAATATTAATAATAAAAAGAATAGAGCTATAGCGCAAAAAGAAAAAAAGTAGACGAAAGAAACAAGCAAAATATTAAGAGGATTCGTTGGTAGCTATCACAGTTGAAGTGCTTTGGTGGAGGAATTCATACACAGGTAAAAAGAAAATAAGTTATCTAATCATTATGTGCATTACTGGGTCTAATTGGTGATGTAATTGTCAACTTATATTGGTTGGTAATTGTATTAATGATTAAGAAAGCAAGACAATGATAGAAGGCATGATTCATAATGATTGAGGGCTACTTGATTAACATTCTTATGGAAAACTATGTAAACGCTTCTGCTGCTAAAGGCTTCTGCCATCTTTAATATAGGAATATGATAATTACCTACCGATGGTAGTAATGATAATGGTAGTGATTAATCATTGGATAATCATATGATAATTATTAGTTAGAAATATTAGAGAGTGTTTTGGTATATGGCACAATGGCAAAATGGTCACTGTTTCAGTTATTTTCTTTGGACAACTAGTTGTGTACTAGTTTTTATTAATTGGATCGAGGGTTGACTTCGATTTTGACTCGTCCTAAGATTATAGAAATTATTCACTAGATTAATTAGGACGTGTTATTGAATACTTTGGATAGATTGAGGCCATTAGAGGCCGTTTAGTTGGTGTTCTAGGCGTTCCAAGGTTGGAGAACTTCCCGTTAGCGAGGTAAGTGAGACTTTAAGCTTTAAAAATGTGTTCTTTTTGCCTGGTCCATGTGTTGGGACATACGCGAGCTTGGCGGAATCGATTGTCTTAGACTAGCCGCAAATGTATTATTTTATGAAAAATACAAGAAAATTATTTTATAAGTTGTTTGCTAGCGTGATACAACTGTGAGCCATGATGTTGAGTTTGATAGTTTTTTTTATGGTTGTGAGCTATGGTGTTGAATTTTATAGTTTGATACGGCTGTGAACCATGATGTTGAGGCATTGTGTATGCCTTTGTACATCACCCGAGCATTGTGTATGCTTCTTGATATATATATTTGGGGCATTGTGTATGCTTCAGTGAGCATTGTGTATGCTTCAGTGAGCATTGTGTATGATCTACTCCATATTTGAGGCATTGTAGTGCCGTTGTGGACTTATAAAAGTGTTGGTTAATTTGTTTTACTGCAAGTATGTCTAGTCCTTAGTGTAACTCTGTTAAGATATGTGTGCTCTTGTTGGTTAATTCTTATTAACTTTGTTAATACATATATAATGAGTTATTGTATAATTATCCCATTTATCATATCGTTCTTGTTGTGATGTGTTCGTATTTTCTAACATTTATTCCAGAGGTATTCAAAGTGGCGGGTCGAAGATCTTACTGGGTTATATTTATGTATAACTCACTCCTTACCTGCATCTTTATGCAGATACCGTTGCGGGAGATAGAGCTAGTGGCTGACGAGTTCATTCGAGTGGATCCTATTGCTGAGGTGAGCCACCACATTATTCGTGGAGCCTTTCATTTCAGCTTTATCTAGTTCGTGTTAGTTATTTTCTTTTCCTTGGGTTTTGCATACCGTAAGCGAAACTCATTATTCTATTAGATGCTCCAGGATTTTAGTGTGGAATTTGGGCTAGAGTTTTTTTATTTAAGTGATTGTTGATTTTTCTATCAATTGACTAACGTATTTGGTGACAACTATTTCATCTTTAATTATTAATAATACCTTTAGGTCTGCACTTAGTTTTGTCCCAATATTTGATAAAGGGTTAAACGTTTGAGAAAGAGGTTTGCCTGACAGGTTCTCGTTATTTTCAATTTTCTTTTCTTCTCTAATGTCTTGCTTCAAATTGTGGCAGAACCTTTTGATATGACCTTTCTTGCCACAATGGTTTCACCTAATATTATTGTATTTGGACCTTGACTTAATTCCGCTTTTGCTTCTATTCCTTGAATCTCTTGTTCTATCTCTCTCGTGGTCTTCTGTAACTAAGATATCTACTTGTGAGGACGACCCTTGAGAATTTCTCTTTACTTCCGTGTTCAATACACCACTCTTTTATTCCATAGTCACCTTACCACCCGTGCTAAATTTGTCAAATAAAACAAAGAGTTTGCCAAGAGTCTGGCAGAGTATTGAGAAGCCAAAGTTCTTGAACTTCATCATAAAAAATAACTCTTATTCCACACATCTGATCAAGGATGACACCCTAAAAATTATTTATTTGATCAAGGATAGGACTACCCTCCTTGTATTTAAAGGTCATCAATTGTTTTAGTAGTAACAATTTGTTGTTCCCAGTTTTTGAAGCATAAAGAGTCTCTAGCTTTTTCCGCAACGATATCGCATGTGTCTCATTCACAATATAGTTGGGAACATTGTCTTCAACCCATTATCGTATATATCCACATACTTTGTTAAGTTGAGAATTTTAATAATAATCAATAATCAAAAGAGACTTGACTAATGAAATATCACTTTTGCAGATTCGCAACGGCATTAACGAATGAAAGGAAAGAAAATCCTATGAGGAAATCATAGGAAGCCAATGACTATGTATTTCGAACTTTGCATCAAATGAAAAGAGAATCAATCAATCAAAGAACAAGGAAGGAAAATCAATCAATCAGACTTGCTAAAGATCCTCAAGCGCGTAAGAAAGGAAAGAGAGCTAATCAAGGATAGGAGCAAATCAAAGGACATTCCGCGGAAGCTCTAATCAAGGATAATTGGAGGAACCAATTCTTCAAGTTAAGAATGAGTCTAGCAACACTTCTCAAGATATATTCATGAGGCTAATCTTGGGTCTCACTCTTAGATATCTAAGCCTCACAAGGAAAGACCTCCAATCATTGTTGCTATGTGATCCTAGAAAACAAGGAATCAGAAGACTCATCGAGCATACAAAAGAAGAAGTATAAGGGCAAAGAAGATTTTGCAACTTCACATATATTTCTACCCCTTTCTAGTTCTTAGTAAAAACACTGTATTCTTGAGTCTATAGCTGTCGTAAAAGATAGGAAGAGTTAGAAAACAAAACAAGAGTCGTGTCAACACTAGAAAGAAACATAGTTGATGTATATCGTTCGTGGTAAACGTACTAAAACCATCACTGTTGTAAAAGCTTACTGAAGATTTAAGATAACCTTGTGACCAAGGGACCTGGATGTAGGTACTACACCGGTACTGAACCAGTATAAAAACTGTTGCGCCTCTTTTACTTTCTTTTTGCACAATTTATTTTTGCTGCAATTGGTTCATGTGTGAAGTCTAGTCGGACTAATTTCTCGCACAGTCAACTAAGTTTTAAAATCGGCTACAATTCACACCCCTTTTTGTACTTTCAATGAGGCCTCACGAAAATTGCTTCAACAAGTGAGGGAAAGATTATGGCATCAAACACAGTCGTTGGACCACTATTTCAAGAAGGAACTTCTTAGGTACGATCTCCTTAATGAAATGGCCAACACTTCTCATATTGGAAAGTGCGTATGCACTTTGTCATATGAAATTAAGGTTTGGCGTATGATAAAAAGGGAAATCTTCCAATTCCGCCAATGAAGGATAAAGACGGTGAAATCATAGTATCATTTGATCCTCTTGATTTAGATGAATACACTGAAGAACGAGCAGTTGTTATCCAAATGAACGCCAAGGCAAAAAATCTGTTGTACTATGCCATAAGTGGAGAAGAATATGAAAAGATATCTAGTTGTGAAATTGCAAAGGAAATGTGAGATAAATTAGAAGTCACATATGAAGGAACTTATAAGGTGAAAGGGATAAGGATTAATCTCCTAGTTCGAGATTATGAATTTTTTCAAATGAAGGATGGAGAATCAGTGGAAGAAATGTTCTCTAAGTTCAGCAAAATCCTTGAAGACTTCAAATCCTTTGGTAGACCAATCAGAAGTGGAGAGCAAGTCAGAAAAATTCTGAGAAGCCTCCCCACTTGATGTTTATCTATGTCAATACCACACAAGAAGGGGGGGTGATTTGTGTGGTGACCAATTTTCGCGTGAAGTAGTTATAGAAGGACCAGGTTCTTCTATGTGTTCCAACTCCTACAGTTTGCGGAATAATAATTGCAGAAAATAAAGGAACACAGCAATTAAAACACCTGGCTCAAAAGGTGAAAAAACCATGACCTACTTCCCAGTAGGATTTTCCCAAACTCTTCACCAGATCAATGAGCCAAACAACATTTACAAAATAAACTCTTTTGTAAACCTAAGGATTAACTCTAACCCTTTGTGGCAAACTAGCCTCTAGCTATTTGCGACAAACTTCAAGTTAACTATAACTTGAACACCCAGTACCTGTTACAATTGCTTCTAGATAAAGCTAAAAGGTACAATTTGTAATCACCTACTACAAATAAACTAGACTAAAAGACATCAGATGAAACTGGTTTTTCTCGCTGGTTCAAGTAGCTCCAGATTCGCACTCTCCAATTTGGCTCGAACTGCTTGCAAAATTTCTTCACGAACTTTGCTCTCAATTCTTGATAAATTTCTACTTTTTGTGTGTCCCTTTACAATAAGAACATTCTGCAATATATATGAGATAGAAGATAAGGAATTAACTAGAATCCTAATGAAACTCTTCCTTGATGGAAGAGTTCTAGTCAAACTCAACCCCTCAAATCCTTCCTTATCTTAGATTCTGTTCTTATTGAGTAAGGAGTCCTTCTCCTATCATTTTGAAATCTTTTCGATCAGGAGATATTCTTTATTTCCCAGATTTCGTTTATCTTCTATATGTGCAACTTACGTGCCTTTAACTCTGCATGTGTTTATGTCTCCAGTGATGGACCTGGTTCATCTCTGAGTTCCTTTGTCAATCTTCAAAACTATTCTCTTTCGTGGGCCAACAAATTCCCCTTTTTTGATGATGACAAACTCTGTTCTTAGGCCTATAACCAACTTAATCCAACATTAACACATTTTAGAGTATTGAGCATTTATCATAAAAGAACCAGGGTCATTAGGTTATAAATACCACTGTTCAAAGCACAACCATTTTCCCCCTTTTGGCATCATTGAAAAGTTGCAACAATATGTGTGAATCCCAGATAGTTAAAAATCACTCATGGCCACTGGTAAAACTGCAAATACATTCATGGATTAATCATCAATAATCAACTATGAATTCAAACTATCAAAGAAATATAAACAATGAATAAGAACAAAAGTATCAAACTTCATTGATAGAGAGAATATGATTCTACCACAATCCACAAAATGAAATAAAAACAGTTAAAACATGAGCAACAAAAAAATTCCCGAATCTGGGTCACTGAAAGTTCTAGGCAGGGCTAAGAAATTAAGGCTTGGAAGAACTACGGACTTGGTTTGTTTAGCCAAGGTAGACGGTTCAGCAGATTTAGGAACATGTGAAGACTTCTTTGAGGAAGTCTTGGCTTTCTTGGTCTTAGGAGTCTGAACCTCTACCTCTGCCACTTTTTCACTTTGATGGACCAGGTCCATCTCATCCACTTCAACAACCTCAATAGGCTCAACAACCTTTTCTTTCCCCCTTTCCACTCTTTTTTTCTTACTCTCCTCTAAAGCTTTCTTCAACTCGTCCTCACTTTTCTTTAACTTGCTCCTTGTAGTTCTTCCTCTTGGAAGAGAAATATCAGAAGTCTCAGAAGAAACAATTTTCCTTTTCTCGTTGACTCTTGTTGTGCTAGGGGTTGTAGCCTTAGGAGTTCATTTCTTCTTAGGTTTGTAACTGTTACCTATCTTTTTCAGCAGATCCGCCAGTGTTTCTTCAACAAATGAGCCAGGTTCATCTGCTTTCTTTCCAAGATTCACTAGTCCTTCAACGGCTTCTCCTGGTCCACTTCCCCCTACTTTCTTGCTACTTTCTTCCTCCTTCCCCTCCACAAATAGCCATTCTAACAGATTCAGAGGTCGGTGAAGAATCAACCACTTCTTTCCCTTTCCTCTTCTCATTACTCCGTACTCCCTCACTCTCCTTTTATTTTTATATTTTATTTTTACATCCTCTCCTCCTTGGCTCAGGAATTTCCACATCTACCACAGACTTAACCAGTATGAACCTATTTTCTAAGTTTTCAGTGACCTCAGAAGAAGGTTGTGGTACAGAAGTTACCTGTTCATAATCGGAAGACCCAGTTTCTTCCCCCTCAGTCGCCGACTTTAAAGAGTCATCGAAAATTTGGGAATGGTTCTTTAAGGGAGGGGATGGATTGAATGAAATTTTAGTTTTGAATAGATGATTAAGGCTTCCCTAGAATCTAGGTATTTTAATTTGGTGAGGATTCTTGTTGAAACGGAACTGGTTCAGAGTCAATTGGATAGGCTTTTGAAGATTTTGGGCTTGAGTAGGACTGTTCACATGATTTAAATATTAGTATTTCAAATTGTGCAAAGTGTAGAACACATACCTCGCTATTCAGATTAACCAGCACTGATGAACCATGTTCTTCACTAAGAATGCTCTTGATCATGTCTTAATTTTCCAAAATAAAGAAAATTTCATTAGAGATCAGTGAGTCATATTAACACATGGCACAAGAGTATACTTTTTACAGTATGAGACTGAGCAAAGATTAATCTAGTTATTTACACAAACTCTAGATTTTCTAGCCAAAAATACATTTTTTCATTTTTCATTTTCTTTCATGTACAATATGAAGTGGTTCATTAGGTGATCTTAATCATCCCTAACTCTAACCTATTCCTTTCAAAATGCTCTCTACTTAGTGCTTTAGTAAAGATATCAGCAATTTGTTTATCAGTAGCACAAAATTCAATAGAGATCATTCCCTTCTCATAGTTGTCTCTTAAGAAATGGTGTCTAACATCTATGTACTTTGTTCTTTTATGATGAACGGGGTTATTCGTCATACTAATAGCACTAGTATTATCACAGAAGATAGGGATGCATCCAACCTCTGTACCAAAATCCATCAATTTTTGTTTAATTCATAATAACTGAGAACAACATGAGGCTGCAACCACATACTCAGCCTCAACAGTAGATATAGCTACTGAATTGTGTTTCTTAGTAGCCCAAGACACAAGACATGAGCCCAAAAAGTATGCCATACCTGAGGTGCTCTTTCTATCAACCAAAAAGCATGCATAGTCAGCATCAACATAGACCACAAGATCAAAATTACTACCATTAGGATTCCAAAGACAGAGGTTTGTGGTGCCTTTAAGGTATCTCAAGATTTTCTTCACCGTAGTTAAGTGTGATTCCTTTGGATTAGCCTGAAATCTTGCACAAAGCCCTGCTGAAGACAATGCCAGGTCTACTGGCAGTAAGATACAACAATGAACCAATCATTCCTCTATACAACTTTTGATCGACAGATGAACCATGTTAATATACATATAGTTTTGTGGTTGTTGCAATAGGAGTGTCAATTTCCTTTGAGTCTTCCATTTTAAATCTTTTAAGCAATTCTTTCACATATTTTTGTTGATGGATCACAGTTCCATTTGAATTTTGTTTAATTTGTAAGCCTAAAAAGAAGTTAAGCTCACCCATCATGCTCATTTCAAATTCACTCCCAATTAGCTTAGCAAATTCTTTACTTAGCTTTTCAGAAGTTGCCGCAAAGATTATGTCATCTACATATATCTGCACTACCAAGATATCTTTACCTTTTTCCTTCAAGAATAAGGTGCTATCAATTTTACCTTTCTTGTAGTCATGTTCCAGCAGGAATTTTGAAAGCCTTTCATACCATGCCCTTGGAGCTTTCGTGAGTCCATACAGTGCTTTGTCAAGCTTGTACACATGATCATGATTCTCCTTGTTTTCAAACCCCAAAGGCTGCTTTACAAACACTTCTTCCTTGAGATAGCCATTCAAGAAAGCACTCTTGACATCCATCTGGTGAAGGGTTAATTCCATGTAAGCAGCAAAGGCTATGAGGAGCCTAATTGCTTCCAACCTTGCCATATGAGCATAGGTTTCATCATAGTCTATTCCTTCCTCCCGATTGTATCCTTGAACCACCAATCTTGCCTTATTTCTTGTAAATGTTCCATCTTCATCAAGTTTGTTTCTGAATACCCACTTTGTGACAATCACTGATCTATCAAAGGGTCTAGGTACCAGATGCCAAACTTGACTCCTTTCAAATTGGTTGAGTTCTTCTTGCATTGCATTTTCCCAATCTGCATCCTATAAAGCTTCAGCAATATTTTAGGTTCAATTAGGGATAGAAAAGCATCAAACGCACACAGATTTTCAAAGAGGATCTGGTTTTGGTTCCAGATGTTGGATCAGTTATAATGTTCTCAATGGGGTGTGAGCTTTGATGTCTGTGTGGTTTTACAACCATTTGGGTATTACTTGAAGATCCTACAGTGTCTTGTTGCTGAGGAACATGATCAGGGACAGGTTCCAATGAGGTTTGGAAATTAGGTTGTTGCTCAGTTCCCCCTGACATGTTGCTTGGGATGGATGAACCTGTTCCATCACCCGTTCCTTCCTCCAGTGTTGCTCCATTTTGGTCTGAGTTTCTGACCAGCCCAATTTCTTCATCTACTTGTTCTTGTCTCTTAGAGAGAATATTAGTTTCATCAAAAACAACATGCACACTCTCTTCAACACACATAGTTTTTTTGTTATACACTTTATAAGCCTTACTATGTGAAGAATATCCCAAGAATACTCCCTCATCACTTCTGGGATCAAACTTACCTAGGGAATCCTTGCCATTGTTGTACAGAAATCAGTTACAACCAAAAGCCCTAAGATGGGATATATTGGGCTTTCTCCCTTTAAGTAACTCATAGGGAGTCTTCTCTACAAGTGGTCTAGTCTTTCACCTATTTATGATATAGCATGCAGTGTTTACAGCTTCTGCCCAAAAGCTATGAGGTAGTTTACTAGAAAGAAGCATGGTCCTGGCCATATCTTCAAGTGTCCTATTTTTTCTTTCAACCACTCCATTTTGTTGTGGAGTTATAGGGGAATAAAACTTATGATCTATGCCATGCTCATCACAAAATTCAGCAAATTTGGCATTTTCAAATTCAGTGCCATGATCATACATAATTGATGCAAGTTGATTTCCTAATTGTTTATGTATTTTTCTAACAAAAAAAGTAATAATGTAAAATGTTTCATCTTTAGATGTTAGAAACAATGTCCAGGTAAATCTAGAATAGTCATAAACAAGAACCATTACATATCTCTTACCACCTCTGCTTAATGTTCTCATAGGACCACATAGGTCCATATGGACCAGTTCCATCGTCCTGGTGGTACTTACCATTTTCTTGCTTTTGAAAGATGATCTTACCTGCTTCCCCCTTGCAAAAGACTCACAAACTTTATCTTCCTTGAACTTAATGTTAGGAAGTCTTATCACTAAGTCCTTGGATACTAAATGTTGAGTTGATTCAAACTAGCATGGCTAAGTCTTTTGTGCCAAAGGAGGGGATCAGTGTCCAGCACACTTAAACACGTTAGTTCATTTTCTGACAGAGTGGACAGATCTATGATATAGATATTATTCACTCTCTTTCCCTGCAAAACAATCTTGTCAGTGATAAGATTAATTACAAAGCATTTTGTAGAAGTGAATGCAACCAGGTTACCTCTGTCACACAGTTGTGACACACTGATCAGGCTATATTTCAAGCCATCTATCAAGTAAACGTTCTCAATGGAACGTGTGTCATCCTTACCTACCTTACCAACCCCAATGATTTCACCTTTCTTTCCATTTCCAAAGGAGACATTTCTTCCTGTGAGGTTCTCAAGTGAAAGGAATTGTTCCTTGTTGCCAGTCATGTGTTTTGAGCAGCCACTATCCATGTACCATATTTGACTGCTCCCTTTCACTTGAACCTATAGAAGAAAATCAGGAGTTAGTCTTAGGAACCCAAACTAGTTCGGGTCCCTTTCTATAAGAGAAAGGATGAATTAAGTCCATTTTTGCCCAATTTGGTAACCAATTTTTCTTTCGAACAAAACTTTTATTCTTTTGACTAGCCTGCTCTTTTGCATTGCATTCAATTTTGTAGTGACCAGTTTTACTACAGTGGGTACAAATGTTTTTCTCAGTAAGAGTGAGGTACTTGCTTTTTGGATCCCATTTAGGCAGTTTACTCCCAAAGCCAAGTCCTCTTCTGTTGCTACTGTGATTTTCCTGTAGCCATGTTAAAGCATTAGAGGATTTATTCCATTTGCATGTTCTGTCCAGTTCATGCTTAACCTTACCAAGTTCCTCCTTCAACACTCTTATATTTTCATCTATCTTATACAACTCATCCTTTAGTCTGTCTACATTTTCTTCTAAGATGAGTTGAGAGTTGTCAGTTGTCTTCTTATTGGTTCCTAGTTTCAGTTTTAAATTTTCAGATTTTAACTCTAGGACCTTGTTTTCAAGTGGATGAACCTGGTTCTTCCAGGCAGTGTTTTCATTTACAGATTAACTTACTCTGAGCTCCAGGTTATTACACTTTGCTTTTAACATTACACACTCCTTAAACATCTGTTCTTTTTCTTTATTTATTTCTTCAGAATCGTCAATGAAGTCAAGTAACAATTCAGAAAGTTTTTCTTTAGATAGGAACTTAATCTTGTTTCTGAGATGAATTATACTTACCTCTTGTTCTTCACATGATTCCTCATCTGATTCAAAAATTTCCATAAGCGCTTGTTCATCTCCATCTTCATCTTCTGATTCTTCATCTGAACTTTCTCCCCAAACGACAACCATAGATTTTGTTGATGTCTTGTTTTTCTTGGGATGAAACAGTTCCTTCTTCCAGTTCCTTCGTTCAGATCTTTTACTTTTCCATTCAACTTCCCACTGAGGACAGTTCTTGATGTGATGATCAGTTTTTCCACATTTGTAGCATTCCTCGTTGATGGGTTTTTCTGGTACCTTTGCCTTGTTGTAGTTTTCACCTCTTGAGATGCCCTTTTTCTTAATGAGATAGTTTCTGAATTCTTTGGTGATCATAGACATTTCATCTTTCTCCAAATATGTTCCCTCAGTGATTCTCAGTGCCAGACTTATTTCCTTCTTAGGAGTATCCATCTTCATTGTCTGCCTTCTAAGTTCATAGGCAGTGAGATTTCCAATTAGCTCATCCAATCTGAGGGTTGCCATGTTCTTGGATTCCTGAATAGCAGTGATCTTACTCTCCCAAGAGATTGGCAGAACCCTTGTCAAAATCTTTTCAACCTTGTCTTCTTCAAGGATAGTCCTTCCAAGAGATTTTAGTTCATTTCTCAGAGTTGTGAACCTAGTGTACATCTCTTGGATGGTCTCTCTTTCCTTCATAGAGAAATTCTCATATTGAGAATATAGTAATGTACCTCTGGATCTTTTCACTTATGCGGTTCCTTCATGAGCCACTTGCAAAGTGTCCCAAATTTCCCTGGCAGTGGTGCCACTTTAAATTGTGCTGTACTCATCTGGACCAAGTCCACACACAAGCCACTTCTTGGACTTGGAATTCTTTTCCCATTTTCTTAAGTCTTCAGCAGTGCAGTCAACTCTTGTCTTTGGCACATCTACTCCTTGAGCAGTCTTCTTCATGGTGGCCAAAGGACCATCAGTGACTATGTCCCATAGTTCATAGTCTTGTCCAATTAAGTGATCCTTGATCACGCTCAACTATGTCTAATAAAAGACTAAACGGGCGTTGCAAATATAATCCGGGGTATTATGCCCAGAGTCGATCCCACAGGGAATTTACGTATCAATCAAGTCTTTAGAATACGCAACTATTAATCAATCAATTCTCTCAAGACTTTTGAATATCAATTGGTAATATTTTACTAATTCTACTGAAAAAATAATAAACTAGCAATTACTAACAATGTGTTGTAAATAATGATGATAAAGGTCTAAGGTTATGGTTTCCCCCGTTGGTGAACTTACTTCTCGGATACTTCTTATAGTTTGATTAGTTGTCTCTATCAATCATGAACACTCTATCTACCATAAATCTCTCTCAAGTAATTATGATAATTTACTATACGCACTCTTTCAAGTTACGCTAGCTAGATTGCATTACAGTTCACTTTAGATTGCACCCGAGGTATCGTTATCTCTAATCCAACCTCTAAACCCTCGGTTATCACTTTCGTCTATACTCTGGGAGTGGTGTTGTTCAAACAATTACCTAAATATGCACTCTCTCTCAAGTGGATACACGCTAGTTAGGCACAGCTAATTGATGGCCATTCAATTAGCTACAATAAGAACGTAATTGAACAAATAGAGATGAACAATCAACCAAACTATATTAATATCACCACAAGTTAGTCCCCCAACGGGTTCTACCAAAAACCTAGATTAAAGAAGTTAGCTAGACATGTTCATAAGAATCAAATCCAAAATAACTTGCATAATTGAATTACAGAGTAATGAACTAAAGAGATCAAAATCAATGTTTTTGTTTTGCTGAGTAGTAATCCACAGGTTTTTCTTCACTTTGATGATTTCCTCTCTTAGAATCCTTCGTATGTCTTCTGATCCTTGTTAAGTTGTGTTTTAGGGGTCTATTTATATGTTTAGGACAAACCCTAAACGTGTAGGAGACTTCTATTCCAACCGGGAAACACTTAAACTTGTCAAAACTCGGAATTGACCGAAACAGGGGCCTGGCGTTTGGGCCCTGGCGCCTGGCGGCNGCCACTATCTACGGGCCCTTCCCTCCAACTGGAAAGTGGTCAAATCCACTCCATAGAACTCCAATATCCTCATGTTGTGCAGTCTGTCCCTGCACCGGTCAATGAAGTCCTGAGGATCCTTATGCCGCTCCCCCCAAAGATAGAAAGGTGTAGCCTATTCCATCTGTCCAATAGCTTCTACGAATCGCCGTCCGCAAATGGTCTAGGCTCAGGTGCAACCGCGGAAACTGGATAGGCCTCACCTATAGGTAGTGTACCCGGAGTATGATATACTGTAGCTGCGTGCCCAGGAGCCTGAGCAGTAGGGGTCTGTGCTCCCCCTCCTGCCTGAGATGTGGTTGGGTCTGCTGGAAATAAACCAGCTTGAGTCATAGTGTCTATGAATCGAAACATACGGCCCATGACCTCTTGAAAGGCCGACACTGTCATGAAATCTATTAGGGTTGGCTCTACGACAGGCACCTCGCCCTGCTCCTCCAAAATAGGATCCTCCACTAGATCCGCTGATGGTACTACTAGGGCAGCTCTGGGATGCCCTCGTCCCCTACCTCGGGCCAGTGCCCTCCCCCAAACTCTACCTCGGCTCTAGCAACAGGGGTAGCAGATCCTCCCAAGTTTGGAGCGTCCGCTGTACGCATCCTCACCATCTGTGAGAGAATAGAAGAAGGAAACTTAGTATACCATAAGCTTCACGATAGGAGATGAATAAAGAGTAGTTTCCTAACGCCCTATAGCCTCTCAAAGATAGGTACAGACGTCTCCGTACAGATCCGCAAGACTCTACTAGGCCCGCCCATAACTTGTGAGACCTATGTGAACCTGGATCTGATACAAGGTTGTCACGACCCAATTCCATCATAGGTTGTGATGGCGCCCAACACTATTGCTAGGCAAGCCAACACTGATCAAACTAGTAATTTCCCATCTTATATATTACTAAGTGGATAAAATTCTTCATTTGTTAAAGATTTAGAAATTTAACAATGAAGCCATGTTAAAAGGAAACAATGAAAACAAATTGTAATCATGTATACTATACCAAAATCATAAGTCTACTAGTGCGTGTGCAGAGACCTGGTGTCGCAAGTATGTGGGCAATCTAGTAGAATATACAAAAGAATGCTAACCTACTGTCTGCACGGAAATAGACAAAAAATGAAGCATGAGAGAGACTTCAGCTGCTGCAGAACGGCTCAAGAGGGAAGCTCACCAGGAAGTTTCGAGTAGGGGAATCAAATCTACGCGTCGGACTGGTGACCAGATGCACCTGATTGCACAGAAGTGTAGCGTGAGTACAAAAAAATATGTACCCAGTAAGTATCTAGTCTAACATCGAAGAAGTAGTGATGAGGGGACGACTCTGACACTTACTAGGGCAACAAATATAATAATGCGAAATTCTAAATAAACAAGATATGTAGAGATATCAATAGAACTCAGAACAGGAAATAACAGAAGAATTATTTCATCATATTTAAGAACCCAAAAACATTTCCTTCATTTAAAACAAATGATCTCTATACTATGAATTTATACAAGTTATAAAATGGACTTCCAGTCCTACTATCACACACGAATTCCACCGAGTACGTGCGTCCCGATCTAACATAAATTTAAACTGTGCATTGCCGAGGGTCGAACGACGCGAACCATAGATGCATCTATTCACCCCGCTCGCGAATCATACATGCGACGCGGTCAAATATAAATTTAAGAAATTACTGTATTGGTAAAAAATAGCCTAACACGTAAGCAAGTCCTAGACAACTCAGCCAGCTACGAGGATCAAGGAAAATGTCACAGACAGACATAATTCTATGAGAAGGAACGAAGTAAAGAGGCACGACTAATAAACCCACGAGTAAATTAGGCACGGGAAACCTCTCAAAGAAGAAGAGATACGGTCATAATGAACCCAGACGAAGCAACAGGCAGATTTGAAGAATCAACAGTTAATGACTTATACGTTACGTAACTCCTAAACAACAGTTACGGTTATCCATTGTAACGCATCATTAATGTAATAATTAGTCATTAATGATCAATAATGACAGGAACCAAAACGTTATACTAGGAGAATCCCTATAGAAAAGGGAAGAAATGTAACACACAAGATCATCTGAGTTCTCGAATACAGGCCACCTTACTTTTCTGCATTCTACATTATTGTCTATTCAATATTTCTTTACTTGTTATATTATTTTCTCGATTATCAGTAACCCGCGTTTATTCTAAAATAGCTTTGGTCAAGGAATCTAATTCTTTGGTTAAACAAATTGGTTCCGCTACCGGGAATCTGATAATCATAGTTTGCTTACCAATTGATACTCTCTAAATTATGTCGAATTCCAGCAACAACGACAACAACAACGTCAACAACAATGACAACAACAACCAATAAGGGAATGGAACCCCAGTTCCATCTCCTCGAGGAACCCCACGTGCTTCGAGGGAATCATCCCCGGAAAGATCTGATAATCATCGTAACAATAATGAGCAAACAGTAGAGCAGGATCGAATAAAGCAGATGATTCCTGAATATGTGGGGCAAGCTTTGCAAGAATTTGCAAGAGTATTACCACAGGAACCACCAGTACCACCAACACCGCCTCAAAATAATACAATCATCGCGGAAAATCCTCAACCTAGGTTACTAAACTCAGCCAGGGGATACACTCCAAATGAATCTCTTGAAATGAGACCAGGTATGACTAATAGCTCTAAGTTACAAAATTTATTACTAACCATGCAGAAACAGATGAAAGAACAGAACGACCGCATCGAGCAAATCCCTGGTGTTCCGCCTATTATCAAGGGCATCGATGTTGATAGATATTCTCAACATCCTTGGAAACCAAGTGCAGCACCCTTGCCTATACCCAAGAAGTTTAAGATGCCGGACGTCCCCAAATATCATGGGACAACTGACCCACGAGATCACGTGACTGCTTTTACTACTGGAGTCAAAGGCAATGACTTAACAAAACAAGAGATTGAATTAGTCCTTGTCAAAAAGTTTGGGGAAACACTCACAAAAGGAGCCTTAACATGGTACTCTCTTCCCCTGAAAATTCTATTGATTCTTTTGCTGAGCTAGCAGATTCATTCATAAAAGCACACTCTGGTGCACAAAGTTGAGAAAAGAATGTAAGATATATTCAAGATAAAGCAAGGAGACACGGAACTCCTCCGTGAATTTGTAGACAGGTTTCAACGGGAAAGAATGCACTTACCTAGGGTGCCCGATAATTGGGCAGCCATGGAATTTGCAAGCTACTTAAACGAGAAAAGTTCAGAAGCCACGAGACGGCTCAAAGAAAGTCTAAGGGAATTCCCAGCTACGACGTGGAACGATGTATATAACAGGTATAGTACCAAACTCAGAATAGAAGAGGACATCATTGCTCGTTCAAAAGATGAAGAATATTCCAGAACTAGACATCCAGAACTAGAGAAAAGGTCAGGTAAAAACATGTACGATCCTTACTTAGGACCTTCGTGACGTGACACACGTCCCAGGTTCGAAAATACAAGACCGTCGGGAAGAGATATAAACTCATCCTTATCTAGAATCAGGAGAGATCGAGATGAACGGTCGAGCGGTATTACCCGAATTGGGGACCATTGCTTTAATGTGAGCAGTACTGAACTTGTCTCAATAATAAGAAGTATGGGAGACAAAGTTAAATGGCCTAAAGAGATGAGGTCTAATCCAAACAGGAGAAACCCAGATCAGTGGTGTGAATTCCATAATGATCATGGGCATACAACTGCAGATTGTAGATTTTTGCAAGCTGAAATTGAACATTTATTAAAATAGGGCTATTTAACAGAATTGTGTAGTGATAGAGGTAAATAGGCATACACGAAGAACATGCATGAGCCTCCAAAGCCTCCTTCCCCAAAGAGAACTGTCAACGTGATACATGGGGGGGGGGGGG
>ML387134.1:0-19871 GCA_005239525.1 Nicotiana knightiana | reverse complement strand
TCAACGGGACAGAGGGGGGGGGGGGGGAAGAAGTGAATGGCATAATCTGTCAATTAGCATAAAAAATCACAAGTACCTATGGAAAGCAGGTTCGAGAAGAGACGAAGGAAGATCAAATAACCTTTGATGATGTAGACTTTGGAGGATTGATGCTTCCTCATAATGATGCACTGGTAATATCTTTACTTATTCATGACACTAACGTTAAAAGAATATTGATTGATCCAGGAAGTTCAGTCAATATCATTTTGATAAAAGTCGTGGAAGATATGCTAGTAGAAAATCAAATGATCCCAAAGGCACGAGCCATATCTAGGTTCGATGATTCAACAGTGATAACCAAATGGGAGATCGAACTTAAGACTTACGCTGAAGGAGTGGTCAAAAATGCGAAATTCCAAGTCATTGATACAAAGATGGCTTACAATGTTATTTTGGGAAGACCATGGATTCATGATATGAAATCGGTCCCATCCACCCTACATCAGGTAATAAAGTTCCCTTCAAAATAGGGATTAAGGCAAATTAGAGGTGACCAACAAACTTCAAGAAATATCAACTCGATAGCTCTTCACAACAAAAAAGATATGGGAGATACAGAAGTCTTTCGAACGGAGGCTAATGGACAGACAGGATGAGCCAGAACATGCTGACATAGATTCCAGACAAGATTTCATTCGTGAACCAGAAGAAGACGAGCATATCAAAACAACTGTCGAAGAACTCGAAGCTGTTCTGCTCTCTGAACAAAAGCCCGAGAAAAAGTTATATGTTGGCACAGAATTGCTGGAAAGATTAACTCCTGAGCAAAAAGGTATGTTAGTCAATTATTTAAAAGCTATTGCGGATTGTTTTGCATGGTCCCATTCAGATATGACAGGTATCCCACCGGAAGTAATGAATCATAAACTGAATGAAGATCCGTCCATCGTACCTATTAAACAAATGAAAAGAAAGCAGGGACCTTTCAAAAATCAAGTGATTGATGAAGAAGTCCAAAAACTCTTGAACATAGGCTCGATACGAGAGGTAAAGTATCCTAACTGGCTAGCCAACACAGTGGTGGTACCCAAAAAGAACGGTAAATAGAGGGTATGTGTAGATTACACTGATTTAAATAAAGCATGCCCTAAAGATTCATTTACTTTTCCACATATAGATCAAATGCTACCGCAGGTCATGAGCTATTAAGATTTCTAAATGCATATTCGGGTTATAACCAGATTAAAATGGATCCCTTAGATGAAGAAAAAACTTCCTTCATTACTAACAGGGGGACTTACTGTTATAAAGTCATGCCTTTTGGTTTAAAGAATGCAGGTGCCACTTACCAAAGGTTAGTGACAAAAATGTTCCAGGAACATTTAGGAAAGACAATGGAAGTCTATATTGATGATATGCTTGTAAAATCAACGCAAGCGGAATATCATCTCCAGCATCTCTCTACTACTTTTGATATCTTACGCATGTATAATATGAAGCTCAACCCGGAAAAATATGCTTTCGGAGTACAATCTGGTAAGTTTCTGGGATTCCTTGTATCTAATAGAGGAATATAGGTAAATCCATCTCAAATAAAATCTACAGAGGAAATACCTGAGATTTTAAAGAATAAAAAAGAAGTTCAAAGATTAACAGAAAGAATAGCAGCTTTAGGAAGATTTATTCTAGGCTTCCGAAAAAAGCATTAAATTCTTTTCAGTTCTTGAAAAGCAAAATCAGTTCGAATTGACTGAAGAATGTCAACATGCACTGAAAGACTTGAAGGTTTACTTATCAAAACCACCGCTACTATCAAAGCCAAGACAAGGAGAAAGATTGTACATCTACCTGGCTGTTTCAGAAATTGCCGTAAGTGCAGTACTGGTAAGAGAAGAAAAATGTAAGCAATCCTTTATTTATTACGTAAGTAAGACTTTATTGGATGCTGAAACTAGATATCCACATCTAGAAAAATTAGCTTTAGCTTTAATAATGGCATCAAGAAAATTACGTCCTTATTTTCAATTTCATCCAATCACTATCGTGACCTTATATCCTTTAAGAAACATTTTGCATAAACAAGAACTGTCAGGAATATTAGCCAAATGGGCCACAGAGTTAAGTGAACACGATATAACATATCAACCTAGAACGACAATTAAATCACAAATACTAGCCGACTTTGTAGCTGACTTTAGCAACAATATTACTCCTAAAGTAGAAAAAGAGTTACAACTCTTCAACGGTGTCAACCCAGGTCAGTGGACCCTATTTACAGATGGCTCTTCTAACATAAAAGGAGCCAGATTAGGCATCGTACTAATATCACCCACGGGTGAAAATATACGGCAAGCTATTAAATATTATCCAATAATTAACAATGAAGCAGAGTACGAGGCTGTTATTGCAGGTTTAGAATTGGCACGAGAGCTGTCCATCGAACAAATCGATATCAACAGTGATTCCAACTGGTGGTAAACTAGATGCAAGGGACTTACATCGCTCGAGAGACTCGAATGCAAAATATTTAGAAAAGGCACGAGAACTTGTAAGACAGTTCAAAACGTGGAAGGTGATACAAATACCCAGGGAGGAAAATGCTGAAGCAGATGCATTAGCAAACCTCGCGGCAGTTACAGAAGTGACCAATAAAGACAACACCATTGTTGTCCACCTCTTCCATTCAACAATTGACCAAGACAGGAACGAGGTATCTTTCAATAATTTAACTTGGGATTGGAGAAATGGAATTCTCAATTTTTTGCAGAGTGGTACCGTGCCTGAAGACAAAAAATCAGCTCAAGCGCTTCGCCGCAAAGAAACAAAATATTGTCTAGTTCACAACACATTGTATCGCAAAATGTTCGGAGGACCCCTAGCTAAATGCCTCGGACCTAATCAGAGGGAGTTCGTGATAAAATAAGTCCACGAAGGACATTGTGGAAATCACGCAGAAGCAGGATCTCTAGCAAAAACCTTAATCAGAGCAGGGTATTATTGGCCTAAGATCGAAGAAGATGCGGAGAATTTCATCTCAAAATGTGACAGATGTCAGCGGTTTGCCAATAATATGCATAGACCAGCAGAACTATTGCATTCAATAATATCGCCATGGCCTTCATGAAATGGGGAATGGATATAGTAAGACCTCTTCCCCCAGCTAAAGGACAGGTACGATTCCTACTCGTGCTTACAGATTATTTCACAAAATGGGTTGAAGCGGAAGCATTCAAACAAGTGTGGGAAAAGGAGGTCAAAAGTTTCTTATGGCGAAATATAATATGCCGATTCGGGATTCCAAAGGAGATCGTATGTGATAATGGCCTACAGTTTATAGGCTCTCAGATCACGGAATTCTTCGAGAGTTGGAAAATTAAACGGATTGCCTCAACACCATATCATCCCATAGCTAATGGACAAGCTGAGTCCGCGAACAAAATCATCATCAACAATATAAAGAAGCGGTTAGATAAAGCCAAAGGCAATTGGCCCGACGAATTACCAGCAGTATTATGGGCATACATAACTACATCAAAAACAGGTACGAGAGAAACCCCTTTCTCACTTGTTTATGGCTCGGAGGCATTAATACCCGTGGAAATCGGCGAACCAAGTTTAAGGGTTGCAACAGCTACGGAAACAACAAATGACACCGAACTCCAAACCAATTCGGACCTGCTTGAGTCACGAAGAGAAGCAACCTTAATACGGATGGCAGCTCAAAAGCAAATTGTAGAGCGATATTACAATCATAAAGCTCATCTCAGATATTTTAACATTGGGGACTTCGTACTTAAAAAGGTCTTCCAATCAACAAAAGAAGCAGGAGCTGGCAAACTAAATCCAAATTGGGAAGGACCCTATAAGGTTTGAGGCATAGCTGGGAAAGGCGCGTACGAGTTGGAAGCCATGGACGGCAGGATTCTACCAATAAGCTGGAATGCCATCCACCTAAAGAAGTACTACTTCTAAGGAAAGGAAGTACCCTCGTTCGGGTATCGCATGTTCAATTTTATCTTTGAATATCTAAATTTTACTAACTTTTTTAGATGATAGGCAAAAAGCTAACCCATCACCAGATGATGATATTAGACCTGCAAAGACGCGGGGAAATAACACAATTCTCGGTCTAGGGTTACACTTTCTGATGGATATTTTAAAGGGTTAAGCAATCATCATCTAAAAAAGTATATACCTTCGAGTCCAGTATGTTTTCCTTTTTCAGGGAAAGGACCACAAAGAAGGAATAATCAAGTGCTCGAGATCTCATTCTTTGACGCTCAAACACTTGGGGGACTATATAATATGGAAGGCCAGGATGAAGCAAAAAAAATGTCAGAAGTCAAAAGCTCAAGCCTAAAAGAACCATTTACCCAACAAGTCAAGTGAAACGAGCAAAACTGAAAGAACTGAAGACTCCAGCACAAGAATTACAAAGCCTACTCTAAGAAACCTTCAAACCATGTTAGGTTAAAAGGCAAAGTATCAGCTACGAGGAAGAAATGTACATCTTACACTTATACAAAAACTGTTATGACAAAAACAGTTGGGGATAGAAGATCATCATCATTGTACTTAGTCAAAAAACTGTTATAATCAAAGAACAATTACGAAATCTTTGTACTCAAGTATAAAACTGTTATTCAAATAAAACAGTTACGGATGAAAGATCAAAACCCTTGTATTTATTCTCAACTGTTATCAAATAAAACAATTACGAATTACGATGCATTTCTCTCGTACTTATTATAAAACTGTTGCAAATAAAAATAGTTAAGGGTAAAAACCTAATGTTTACAAAAACTGTTACTAATGAAAAACAGTTATCTCCTTGTATTAACTCGAAAAACTGTTACCTATGAAAAACAGTTGCGAAATACAAGTGATTATCAAATCTGTTAAAACAAAACATTTGCAACATGAGTCTTAGATGATAATCATAACACATGTAAAATGTTGTGAAAGTTCAAATAAAAACTTCTCACAATAACATTCTTAAACATGTGAGAAATTCCTATCACTCTATTGCATTTCAATGAAGTTGAGATGTCTTCTTCATTAAATATCAATCAAAAGGGCCCTAAATCAAAGCCTGTCACAAAAAAAGGCTAAAAACTTATACGAACACTACACCTACTATGAAAAGGTTCAAAGTGAAATATGCATTTTCATGCAAAAAGCTAAGAGGTACAAACAAAAACCTTAGAAAAGCAATACATGCAATAGACTTAAAAGAGTAAAGCTCAAACTCATAGCAAAAAGTCTTGAGATTGCATTAATATTAGAATAAGCGGCTAAGTCAAAAACTAAGTACTAACTAGTACTTAGCCGCATAATATTTACATTTTCTGGTGCCCCTAAGTTGTCAGTTGGGGACTTAAAATTTTCAAACTTACCCCCGATGGAGCTGGGGGTAACCATACCAATCCAAAAAAAAAAAAAAAATGGGGGTAACCAAATCTTCATTCTTCTGGAGGAGGAGAGTTGACTTTCTCAGGAGGAACAACAACAACTTGAGGAGGAGAGGCATGAGCATCACAGGATTCATCAGATGGAGAAAGTTCAAGACCCCGCTGGGTCTTCTCCATGGCTTCTTTGGATTTTTAGCAATTTCAGCATCAAGGTTGAAGCCCTCCCGGCTCATCTCCATTAATGTGTCATGGCGAGCATTCATGTACGCACAACTCACATGAACGACAGCCGCCTCTTCAAGGTCGTTATAATCCTTTGACCATGTCTGGATATCAAGCTTCAATTCATCCTTCTCAGCTTCGGCGACTTCAAGGGAAACCCTCAAGGGTACAACTGATTCCTCCAGAGCACGTACTTTCACTAAAGCTTCACGAAGTTCCTCTTGAGTCCGGGAGAGGGTCTGTACAAGCTCACCAGAGTATTCCTCCTTCTTCCCCAGCAAGTGCTTCAAATTCCTGATCTCCTCCATGGCTCGAGACAACTACTCAACAAACGAGGACTCAAGGATACTCTTATCCTTATCAGCTTGGTTAGAAGAAGATTTCTCCACCGCCAACTCCGTCGCCGTAATCCTCAACTGCTTCCTCAAGGTATTCATTTCTTCTTCTAAAGCATCCATATCCACCCTTAAGCCATCATATCATATTGTCAAGATCAACCTGAAGCTCCCGCAACTCTTTCAACTCGTTCTCTGAATTTGACACTCTTTTCATAAGCTCTAAGACAATCAGATGCATCTACAAAAAAGTTAAACATTTAAATATAGTAAAACTGTATAAGCATAGAAAAGCATACAGATATAAGAGTAAGCTACTCCATACCTTCAAAGAAGTGTGCACCACTTCATTGGCCCACGTGCGAGTTGAATGGCTGGCAAGTTTGGATTTCTCTTTAGAGCCAATCATAGGTTTGAGCCATACTTCAGGCTCACCCGTATTTTTAAAGAGACTCCCTCCGGCTGGAACCTCAATCACAACCCTCCGCATCTCCTTGTTGGAAGACCCTACTTCCATAACAAAAGGCATGGAAGCAGGAACGGAGGGAGCAACAATAGAAATAGATGGACCAGGAGCCGAGGAGCCACGGGCACAACAACAGGCACGGATGAATGAGGAATTGATGAAAGAGTAGACACAGGTGGAGGAGTGGCAGGAACTGTAATAGCAAGGGGAGCAGGAACAACAGAGACATGAGGAACCGAAGTAACTTCTACTCTTGAAGAGTCGGGAAAGATAGTTGCTAGGGGAACATCATCAGCGGCAAGGTCAAAACCTTCATGAAAAAGATGCTCGACAGAATCTCGAGCCGGGGACTGAGAATCATCTCTGGAAGAAGAGGGTCTAATTGCCAACATGGAAGGAAGGGACTTGGGGGTAGATTCATCATCTGAAACTATCCGCCTCCTTCCTCGACCGGTGCACCAAAGCACCCTCTCTCTCTTCTTCTTCTTCTTCTTCTTCTCCAGAATGGGGATCACTGACTTTTCTCTTCGAGGAAGAGGAACTGGCAAGGATATCCTGGGCATGGGACAAAGACATCTTCGGGAGCGACGAACCAGACACCCCACGGACAGAAAACCCTATCAAAAAGGGAAAAATTAAACGAGAATAAAAAAAAAAAATCAGGTAAGGCAGGAAGTAAGAAAAACTCCTCTTACCGTGGGTCTTAACAATCCAACCATACTTCGCGGAGAAGTATTTCCAAGACCTTTCTTCAACAGGAGTGGCAGGCAACATTCTTTCTACCCAATCACAAATATCGGAGACATTCTCGACGGTATTCTTGATTGCTGAAAAGGAAAAGAAAAATAGATGCGGTATTAAAAACACAATTCAAATCTAATGAAGAAAATAGATGCGAACCAAAAAGTACTTTCGTGCACAGTTCCACTTCTCAGGGAAGGGAAGATTACTTTCACTCACTAAACCATCAGTGGAGACGGCAATGACCGAAGGTACCAACCTCTATCTTTATCGTCACCAGGGGTTACTAAAACTCCTTTACTCCGAGCAACCAGAGTAAAAACCCCTTGACGAAATAAGACAGGAGAATATAAATGAATAAGATGATGGAAGGTTAAAGGAACTGAAGCTAAGGAAGCTTAAACTCTCAAGCACGCGACTACTCGCCATACTAACGGACCAACTTGTCCTAGAAAGATATTGAAAAAGCGAAAGAATTCAATGATGACAGGGTCAATGGGAGGCCTAAATCCTAATGTAAAAGGGTAAGTGTAAACAAAGGAATAACCAATCTTGTAAGGCGTAGTCCTTTGATTGCTATTCGGTACAAGAATAGGAACATCAGGACCTCAGGAACACTCCCTACGAACAAGAGGAACGTGACTCTCAGTGATAATCGTCGCATATTTCTCTACACTCTCTAAATAGGAAGACTTTTTAGCGAGAACTGAGTTTTCCCTCGTAAAGACAATCTCAGCAGGAATAATTTCGTCAACCTTGGGTTCACGAAGATCATCCTTACTTTTGGAGACAGAATGAGAAGACCTGGCCCTAGGAGACAACAGAGATCTAGCAGAAGGGGGAGAAACTAGTGGGGAAGAAGAACCCCTAGTAGAAGCATATCCTAGGCTTCTCAACCTGCCTCCTCTCCGGCTCCTAGATGGAGCAGAAGAAGATGCTAGAGTCTCTACATATATAACCTTTTCTGGCTAGTTTGATGAAGACATATTTACAAAAGCAAAGTAAATCTCTTTACGAAGGAAGAATTAAGCTATGGAAGTGTTCCGTGAATGTAAAGAAAGGAAGAAGGCTATTTATACATAAAGGCAACCGTCAAAACATGGAAAAATAATGATGGAAAGTCATAATTAAAGGTGTCACTTCGGGACTGATGCAGCCGCAAAAATCCCTAAAAGGCGCCGAGTCATTGCAGAACCAATCAGGAAAAGACACGTGGAAGGAGCATTAAATGGAAGTGACATACGACGCCTATGTTCATAAAAGGATACAATGTTTCAAAACGAAACAGCGGCAAAATATTCCCGCCATAAATGCGTATCCACTTACCAAATATTAGTCACCAAATATATGGTAAGTGGAGGGACTATCTGTATTGGTGAAAAATAGCCTCATACGTAAGCAAGTCCTAGACAACTCAGCCAGCTACGAGGATCAAGGAAAATGTCATAGACAGACATAATTCTATAAGAAGGAACGAAATAAAGAGGCACGACTAATAAACCCACGAGTACCTTAGCCATGGGAAACTCAAAAAGAAGAAGAGATACGGTCAGAATGAACCCAAACGAAGCAACAAGTAGATTTGAAGAATCAACAGTTAATGACTTATACGTTACGTAACTCCTAAACAACATTTACGGTTATCCATTATAATGCACCATTAATGTAATAATTAGTCATTAATGAGAAATCATGACAGGAACCAAAACGTTATACTAGTAGAATCCCTATATAAAAGGGAAGAAATGTAACACACAAGATCATCTGAGTTCTCGAATACAAGCCACCTTACTTTTCTGCATTCTATATTATTGTCTATTCAATATTTCTTTACTTGTTATATTATTTTCTCAATTATCAGTAAACCGCGTTTATTCTAAAATATATTTGGTCAAGGAATCTAATTCTTTGGTTAAACAATTACCCTGCTCGCGAATCATACGTGTGACGCGGTCAAGTATAATTTTATCATTTAATTCATAACCATTTCTTGATTCTTTTAAAAATGAAGACAATTCAACTTGAAGTCTTTAAATCCTTAGTAATTCTCAACTTAATTCCTTTTGTTACAATTAGCTAGTATACAAATAACGGTGTCCACAAAGCCTGGTGTAAACCTAAAACTACCCGGACATAACAAGAATAGTATCTATGTTACGGGCTCTCGCCACTTAGTGCGTACGTAGCCCCTACAAGTAATCACATATTAATTAAGTTCACGTATGAGAAAATTTCCCTCTTACAACGTTCGAAAAGAGACGTACCTCGTCTCAAAGCCTACTTCTAACTCAAGAATGCACTCAAACCCTCAAATCGGTGTGAGCCATTCAAAACTATTCAAATAGTGTAAAAACTAATCAATATATGCTCAAGAGTTCATATTCTAACTATTAAAGTAATTTTCTAAATCTAGATGCAAGATTCCTAATATTCACCCCCGGCCCACATGACTCGATTTCGAAAATTTTCGAAAAAAGTTGATAACCCGCAACCTTAGGAACATAAATATATGATTTTCACTAAGTTCCATAACCATTTTCGTGGTAAATTTCCATTTTTATCAAAATCTTAGGTTTTCCTCTAAGCTCATGATTATCACTAATTTTTACATGTTAATATACCCATAATCTAAGTATTTAAATCACATATTGTAGAAATTACTTACCTCCAAAGCTAGGTGAAAATCCCTCTCAAGAAGCTCCAAGAATTACCCAAGGAGTGAATGAAATGTGTAAAAATTGGTCTAAGCCCGTATTAAATGAACCTCACTACCTCCATCTTTTCCGCACCTGCGGTGCCTTGGCCGCACCAGTGGTCCCGAACCTGCAGAGAAGCCATCACAGGTGCGCGTTTCCCCCTACTGGCCAAGCTAAGCACCTGCGAGCTCAAGGGACTGCATCTGCGCCCATGCCCGCACCTGTGACCACTTACCTCGCACCTGCGGTCCCGTAAATGCGCCAATACCTCCACACTTGCGGTGGCCGAGGCTGTCCTTCTTTCTTTCTTCTACGACTCACGGCTCGCACCTATGAGTGTCCAAGCACAAGTGCAATTATGATAGAATTGGGGAGCTTCAGCTCTTGCTCCAAGTTTCCAACTTGGTCCAAGCCTTGTCCGATTGACATCGGGGGCCCTCGGGGCCCCTCCCAGACATACCAACAAGTTTGGAATCATAAAACAGACTCGCTCAAACTCTCGGAACCCCCGAAACAACATTTAAACTAAGAATCACACCCTAAAACCAATGGAATCAAACTTATGAACTTCAAGCTCTTCAATTTACTTCCAATGTGCTGAAATGTATTTACACTACTCGGATTGAACCAAATTTTACATGCAAGTCTTAAATGACATTACTGAACTATTTCCAGTCTTGAAATTCCATTTGGACCTTAATATCTCGAAAACCCTCTCCAAACCAAATTTAAAGAACTTCTAAAACCTTCAAGAACCAACTTTCACTATTAGGCGCCAAATTGCTCCCCGATCATCCAAAACCCAATCCGAACATACGCCTAAGTCCAAAAACATCATACCTACCTATTGGAACCATCAAATCCCGATCCGAGGTCATTTACTCAAAATATTAACCGAAGTCAAACTTGGCCTTTTAGGCCAACGTTAAGGAATCAAGTGTTCCGATTTCAATCCGAATTCTTCCAAATCACCAACTAACCATCAACGCAAGTCATAAATCAGTAAAAGCAAGTACGAGAAGTCTTATTTAGGCTAACGGGGTTCTAGAAAGCAAACCGACCGATCGGGTCATTACAAAAGAAATAATGTATCCCCGTACATAACATCACCCAAAATAGAAGATAAGTCCAAAAATAGTAACATGGATACCTCAGATATAGAATGGGGCTCACCAAAAATGAGCTGAAAGAAGGTTCGCTCCTATAAAGAACCTATGTCACTTGCTGGAGTATCACCTAAATCTATTAATGATGCAGGGTCCCCGCAAAAGGGACATTAGTGTAAGTGAAATAGTATTAGTATGTAAAACAAACAGAATAATGTACAAAAATATAGTGCTCAAAGAGAGATAAATATAGTACATCAAGAAGATATGAAATAACCAATAGAATTATATGTCAAGTCATAATGTACTCAAGTCATTCTACACTTCTTTTGGATTGAATGGGTCGTATGAGCTATGTATGAGACACATAGATATAATGTAAACGTAACACTATGTTCCGGCAGAAGACAATAAAAATTGCACCTATGTGTTTCACAGACCGTCCATAGAGTTCAACTACTTCCTGTGCTGACAATGCGTTCCACTGTTCTATCCATAGACAACCTTTACTATGCACCTATGCGTGTCACCAGACCATCCATAGGTCTCAACTATACTATGCACCTGTGCGTTTCACCCGGCCATCATAAGGCTTACCTATTGATTGTGCTGTCTATGCGCTCCACTAGTTTGTCCGTACCAACCTTTAATATGTTCCTATGCGTGTTACCTGACCATCCACATGGCTCATTTATACTATGCACCTATGCGCTTAACTAGACCGTCCATAGGGCTCACGTATTGACTGTGCTTACTATCCACTCCCCCAGTCCGTCCATAGCCAACCTTTAAGATGCACCTATGCGTGTCACCAGGCCATCCATAGGGCCCATCTGTACTATGCAGTTATGCGCTTCACTCGACCATCTATAAGGCTCACCTATTGACTATGCTGACTATGCGCTCCACCAGTCCGTCCATAGAAACCTTTAGTATGCACTTATGCGTGTCACTAGACCATTCATATGGCTCATCTATACTAAGCACCTATGCGCTTAACCAGATCATCCATAGGACGTGTAACACATTATTATGCACATGACCATATGCAAGCTCAAAACAACATGAATAATAATGCATTTAGGTTCACAAGATTTTCGGATCAATGTAATACTTCAAGTTCATTTTCATCATGCTGAAGCATAGTTTATTATATTAGCAAATGTGTGAAGAATCAATGAGTAGATTACTATGGTGCATGGGCCCTATTTATTATCTTTAAGGTTCATCATCATTTGACATATGGCATCTCTCTTTCATTCGGTTATGCACTCATTTGTCATCTGAAGGTCATTAGCTAGGTTTTTATTCTTGGGGACTTAACATCAAAGTCGTTTGCATTTATTAATTTGAAAGCATACATATTGCTTATTTGTAACTTGAACCTCTATGTCACGACCCAATTTCTCCTATAGACCGTGATGGCACCCAACATTACCTCTAGACAATCCAGGAGTGAACAAACCGTGTGATTGCTTCTTTTAACAGTTTAGAAATAGTTAATTTTTAGTTATTGAATAAATAAGAAGTGAAAAATTAAATAAAATGAGATATAGAAAATTTTAAGAGAAAATGAGATGAAGTAAGTAATCAAAAATCATCAACTGTCTACTAGCATAATTTTCAAGACCTGGTGTCACAAGTGTATGAGCTACTAGTAGAATATACAAAAAAATACTAAACTACTATTTGAAATGAAGTAGACAGAAAGTAAAAGCAAATGATAGACTTTGGGTGTTGCAGAACCGGCTCGGAAGGCAGCTCACCTCAAGGTCTCCAAGTAGCAGGAGTACGCGCCTAGATGGTAATCAGATGCACCTGCCTCAGATCCTGCACAATTAGTGCAAATGTGTAGTGTGCGTACATAAACAAAAATTACCTAGTAAGTATCTAGTCTAACCTCGAAGGAGTAGTAACGAGGGGTCGACTTCGACACTTATTATGAGCTAACAATAAAATATCGAAATCCTAAATAAGTATGGTCTATATAAATGATAATGAATACTCAATAACAAGCAATAAATAAATAATTCTTTCACTGATAGTAAATCCCAAATAAATTCCCATCATTTAACAATTTTAACCTCTCAAGCCAATAAAGCAATATCAAGTATAAATGAGGCTCCAAGTATTATTATGCACGAATTATGCTGAGGTCGTACGGTCTGATCCAAAATACATATACATATACTGTGTGAACCGTCGAGGGTCGAATGACACGAACCATAGATGCTTCTATTAACCTGCCGAGGCGAACGAGCCGCTCTCATGAGAGTAGTGGAATTTACCTCGCTCGCGAAAATGCTTGCGACGCGAGTGAACACAAATTTTTCAAAGTTATTATAAAATTCTTCCATTCTTTCCAAAAATAAGAAGTCAAAACTGGAAACTTCAAATCTTAAATTCCTCAATCTCAGCTCTATTCAAGATAATTAATATGCACAATCAAATAACGATGTCAAAGTATGATGTAAACCTAAGACTATCCGGACATCACATGGAATAAGCTACACATGGACTCTCGTCATTTGTACATAGCTACCCACACAAAACGTTTTACAACAAAATATACCTAAGGGGATGAGTTCCCTCCTACAAGGTTAGGCAAGAGACTTACCTCGTCCTCAGGTTCACTTCTGATCCACAATTATGCTTTAAAACCTCAACTTGTTGCCAAACGACTCGAAACTAGTCAAATGTTAAATAAAATAATCAATACATGTTCAAAAGTTCATATTCTAACTATTAAAGTGATTACCAAACCCCAATTGAAGGATTCCTAAAATTCACCTCCGGGCCCACATGCCCGGATTCCCCAAATTTTTGATGAAAGTTATTACACATAATCTCACGAACTCAAGTATATAACTTTTACTAAATTCCATAACAATTTTCGTGGTTAAATCCCACTTTTATCAAAACTTAGATTTTTCATCTGAACCCATGATTTTTACAAATTCAAATGTTAAAATAAATCCATAAAGTTCGTATTTAACTTACATTAGAAATAGATTACTTACCTCAAATAGCTAGTGAAAACCCCTCTCTATAAAGCTCCAAAATTTCCCAAAGAAGTGCAATAAATGAAACCCAAATGCTTAAGTCCCAACTTAAATGAAGGTTCCGCCTTCAGCGGTTTTAGCACCTGCGGAGGGGTGGCTGCTTCTGCGGCTCTGCATCTGCGGAACAATCATCGCAGATGCGGCCCTTCCCCAGCTGGTCTGCATCTACACCTGCATACCACTGGCCCGCTTCTATGGGTCTGCTGCTGCAACTTGCGTGCCGCTCCTACGACTCTAGCCGCTTCCGTGGTGATTCCATCGCACCTCAGGTGCGCAAAATGCCGCACGCCTGCGATTTCTATGTTTTCCATGCTGGACCGCTTCTGCGGCTACTGGATCACTTCTGCAAGCTCGTACCTGCGGCTGGCCATGCGCATGTGTGATTACACCAGAATCTGGAAGCTTCAGCCAGTGCTCCCAAGTCCAAACTTGGTCCGTACATAGTCTAATTAACACCCGAGGCCCCCAGGGCCCCACCTAAACATACCAAAAAATTTGAAATTATTATACAAACTCGCACGAACCCTCGAAACACCTAAATCAACATCAAAACTAATAGTTACACCCCAAACCAAATCTAATTAACTTATGAACTTCAAGTTCTTCCAACTTACTCCGAACGCGCTGAAACGTACTTAAACTACTCGAAATGCAACCAAATTTTGTGTGCAAGTATTAAATAATCATACAGAACTATTACTAGGATTGGAATCCTAATTGGACCTTGATAACACCAAATCCTACTTCAAACCAAATTTAACGAACTTTAAAACCTTCAAGGTGCCAACTATCAACATTAAGCATCGAAATGCTCCCGTGTCATCCAAAACCCAATCCGAACATGCGCCCAAGCCCGAAATCACTATACAAACTTATTGGAACCGTAAAATCTTGATTCCGAGGTCGTTTACTCAAAATATTGACCAAAGTCAAACTTAGATCTTTTTGCTAACCTTAAGGAACCAAGCGTTCTGATTTCAACCCGAACCCTTCCAAATTCCGAACTAACCTTCCCCGCAACTCATAAAACTATAAAAACACATACGAGGAGTATTATATAAGAGAACGAGGTTTTAGAAAGTAAAATGACCGATCGATTCGTTACACTCTATAACGTTGCCATGGGTCATCATAAAACCTTAAAGGTATTGAAAACATTTGGAAACATTGCTACAACCACACGAGTAACAAGAGCTTAAGACACTTGGAATATATATCAAGGAGAGAAAATGAGCATAGTGAGAGTAATTGAAGCATGAATTGAACTTATAAGTGTTTGAGAAGGAAATCATACTTGAAATATGAAGATGACAATTAACGCATGACTTGGGTTTGTGGTAATTAGATAAGTCACCCTTTGAGGCACCTTAACATAATAAGAATACGATCTCGAACAAACCATGCTTGGAGTTTAGCCAATATACCTCGTCTGAGCTTTTCTTAGAATCACTACAGCGTTCCACTAATCTTTGAAATTTAATCTACATTAACATAGTTCAATTGAATCATTATTAGAAGGATTCTCATGATATAAGTCACTTAGGCATTTCATCAACTACCTACTATGCAAAATCGACTACAAGATTTAATATGGAAATTCCTCCACAGCGCAACCAATTTCAATCAAGAAATCACTCTACAATGTCCCTACAATATTGAATAACCTTCATTGGTAGATGCATGCCCAACCATATATCTCCAACCCACAAGAATCATATCCTCCAATCTTCACACACACCAAATTTTGAAATAGAGGGTTTATGGATTCCAATATCCATCCCAAAACAATAACTTACTTAAACTCAGTACAAACTTTGCATGAACGCTTACGGGTAAAAGCTCACCCGGTTGGTTGAAGACGTTCTGAGTTCCCTCTTGAATCCCAAGATTTGAGCAAGAATTGAAGAGTAAAGTTGATAGAGCTCTTCCCTCTCTCTCTAGATTTCTCTCCTTACTCTAGAATATCAGGTTATACCTTCTAAAATAACCTCCAAAGGCCTAATATCAAAATAGAGTCGAATTAAAAGATTTTTAAAATTAACCCCCCGATGACAAATTTGCGATGGATTCCACACAAACAGTCAAGGAAACAGATTTGCGGCCAGTGAAATAGCCAACAAAATGGTCTTCAAAATCAGGGTTGGGTCTGGTCAGATCCAAGACGGGTTCGCGACGGATTTGCGGTCAGCGTAACAGATCCACGGTCGCATAATGGACCACAAAATGTTTCTCAAATTTGAGTTGCTTCTGACTCATTCTGCGATGATTCCGCGGTCTGCGGAATAGATCCGCGATAGCATAATGGACAACAAAATCGCATTTTTTTCAAATATTTTTTTACCAACTCCACGATGCATTGCACAGTCCAAAAATCCATGTCGTGATACATTAACTTACTTTGGAACCATAAAAACTTAAATCCTTGTCGAACTTTTACGGGGCCTTACACAACTACTCTACATCAACGCAAATGAGACTAAGCAAAGACAAAGTAAAGATAAATCATACGAGTAGTTAACTAATATGAGACTCAAGAATATAGTCTATGAAATATTAAATATTCAAAAAAACAAATCTAAATCATAAGAACGGAAACATATTCACTATATTGCAGTTTTCTACTCATGATCACTAGAATACTTTGTGTCTTGCTAGTGAATATGGTGGAAATAATTTAGTTTCAGTAGGAGTAGCATAATAGGTTGGGAATTAGGAGGGGAGAGGTTGCTGACGGTGGGGGCCTAGAAGAGTAGTGGGGATGCTACTGCGATGTAGGCCATGAAAGTGAACTACATTAGGGAAGCTGTGAGAGAAGTTTTAAGGGTTACAAAGGGATACCCTGGGAGACGCATAGGGGACTGGTGGTGGAATGCGGAGGTCCAAGGTAAAGCTGAAGTCAAGAAAGTGGCTTATTTGAAACTAGTGGAGAGCACAAACAAGGAGGAAAAGAGGAAGAATGGGAATGTCATAAGAAGACAAAGAAAGAGGCAAAGTTAGCGATTATGATGGATAATACTGCTTGCCTTTGGACGCATGTATGCGGATCTTGGGAGAAAAGTCAAGGACAAAAATTTGTACTGGTTAGCCAAAGTAAGGGAGAGGAAGGCTCGTGACTTGGAATATAACGACTCGACCGGTTGTTCTGAGATTTGTAGCCCTGTTTCGTCAAATTCTTTTCCTTTATGTATTGTTCAGATTGTATGGTATCAGGTTGGTTGGTTCGGGTTCGGAATGCAATTTGGGAGTCCGTGGTAGCGTTAGGCTTGAATTGGCAAAATTAGAAAATTTGGCGATTTCTGGTCGGTAGTGGAAAATAAGGTATCGGGGTCGGAAATAATGGGAATAGATTCGTGGTGTCATATTTTACTTGTGTGCAAAATTTGAGGATATTCTGACAAGGTTTGGTTGGTTTCAGCATCGTTTGGGAAATTAGGAGTTATAAGTTCATAGGCTAGAATCCGAGTTTGATTTGATGTTTTGGTGCAATTTTGAGTGATTCCTAGGTTTGGATAAGTTTGAATGATGTTATGGGATGCGTTGGTATGGTTGGTTGAGGTTCCGAGGGCCTCGGGTGTGTTTTTGATGGTTAGCGGGTGAGTTTAGCTGTTGAAATAGCTGTTGATATTGCTGGTATTGGGTTTCTGAAGTTGAGGAGTATGGTGTGCAAAAATACGTGCGCGACAACGGTAAAATTTAGCGGACAATGTAGTGAGGATCCGAGGGGTGCACTATAAATACGAAGTTCAGGGTTTTATTTCATATTTTTACCTAAGGAGCTCTGGTTGTGACGATTTTTCGAAGGTTTTCAAGAAATTCATCAAGGTAAGTGATTCTAACTCGGATTTGGGTAATAAGCATGAATATATCACCGAGTTCATCATTTGATTGGTACTTTGAGGTGGAAATTTGGGGAAAATTGTTGAAACTTCTCAAAATATGTTTTGACAGTTGAAAGTCGTATTTTGATAAATTTCGTAGTGTTGGAGATGTGAGTTAATGGGTTTCCTAGTTTTGTAGGTTTTGTCAGATTTCGAGACGTGGGCCCGAGGGCCGGGTTTGACCAATTTTGGGATTTGTGATTTAATTTGATAATTTTTATGTGGAATTCATTCCCTTAGCGTGTATTGATTATAATGTACTGACTTTGGATAGATTCAGAGCATTCGGAGGCCGAATCGAGGGGCAAGAGCATTGCGGGCTAGAGTTTTGTCCAGTGTGAGGTAAGTAACGATTGTAAATCTAGTCCTGACGGTATGAAACCCCAGATTTCGTATGATTTTACTATTTTGAGGTGGTACACATGCCAGGTGACGAGCCTGTGGGCGTTCACCGTTGGAGATTGTGACTTGGTATATCCCGTAGCAACTGTAGAGTTGCGTATTTTGTTGAAACTATATAATATCTACGTGTTTTAGAAAGAATTCTTATAACATGTGCTGAATACCATGTTTGGGCATTGTGCCAAGTACTGTTGGACCCTCAGGGGGTATTTTTATAACTATCCCCACATTATTTTGATTTGAAATCTATACTCAGTCATGATTATTACTTGTTTATTGTTTTATCCAGTTTCATTACTCTACTTTGATGCATACGAAAGTTGTTTTGTGCTGAGTTCCCTGATTTTACTGAAATGCCCGAGTGGCTTGAGAGGTTTATGACTGAGTGAGGCCGGGCCCCTGATTTTGTGAGGATATGATATGGGATCGGGCTGCACGCCGCAGCATGTTTTGATATAGGCCGAGGGCATGAGTGATTTGATGCTATGATTTGGCTTGATATAGCGCTTGAGCTGAATGATCCCCTTCGGAGTGTTTACACACCCCTAGTGAGCACATGTACCTACTGAGTGCTAGTGCCGAGCGATGAGTGACTGGGAGGCATGAGTGATGGTGAGGTATGCCCGAGAGGCTGAGATGAGTGATGGTGAGGTATGCCCGAGGGGCTGATATGAGTGATTGTGAGGTATGTCTGAGGGGTTGTTATGAGTGATTATGAGGTATGCCCAGTGGGCTATTTATTGGTGACTGAGAGGCTTGCCCAAGGGGCTGTTCATGAGTGATATTTTTCCAAGGGGTTGTTCATGAGTGATATTTTTCCTGAGGGGCTATTTATGATTTCATCATTTTACTCTCTCTTTTGCATTCGGCCTTTGTTGAGATTGTTGAAAAAAATATCTTTAAACGATTTTTCACTGAGATTAGATTTTAAACAATATGATTTGACTCAAATACTGCTTTAAAGGCATGTTTTACTTTACTGTGATTTCACGATGTGGACTTTATGCGTTTTAATGCTCGTCACTACCACTAGTCTTTATTTATGGTTGTTACTTACTGAGTTGGCGTACTCACGTTACTCCCTGCAGCTTGTGTGTAGATCCAGGGGGTTACTGGACGTACTAGAGAGCGTTGATTTCATCCGTCGCGGATCATTTGGAGTTATCCAGGTTGATGCATGGTGATCGCAACCCTGCTCTTCTCCCTCATATATTCCTATAGTTTTTAGTGAGTTTCCGGACCGTATTAGTCCTGATATTGTTAGATAGATATTGTAGATGCTCATGACTAGTGACACCCGATGTCGGACTTTTCTTTCCATATTTTCCTTTGTTTTGAAATTTCTTATGAAAATTTTATCGCTAAATAGCTTGGAAGTAAATATTTTTGAAAAGAAATATTGTGTTGTTTGGGTAGTGAGTTGTTTGGCCTAGTACTACGATAGGCGCCATCGCGACTTGGTAGTTGGGTCGTGAAAAGTTGGTATCATATCCTAGGTTACATAGGTCTTGTCACACCTCCCTTTTCATACGCCCCAAAGGGGTATGGGAGTTTTTCCACTTAAAGTGAC
>ML387131.1:14924-26345 GCA_005239525.1 Nicotiana knightiana | reverse complement strand
TAAGCCATTAAGCTTCGGTTCGGTTCGGTTTTCGGTTTCGGATCGGTTTTGAACACCCCTATATATCACTACTTGTTGGATGGGCATATATACTTGGTATAACCTTTGCAGTTACAGACATACCTCATCTGTTGAATAAAAACAACGACGCAGGTGGTTATGCGATTGCACAAATATTTTATGATGCATTCAACAGCAGATTTGGGAGTGGTGTTGGTGGAATTCTTTGCTTAGGCGTAATTGCTGTTGCTGTATTCTTCTGTGGCATGAGCTCCCTGACTAGCAACTCTAGGTATTAAGTCTTGACCAGAGTTTTTCCTTTGTAAAGTTCAAGCTAGCTCTCTTCAGACTAGACACAAATTAGCAAAATGTTGTTTGCAGGATGGCTTATGCATTCTCCCGAGACGGAGCAATGCCATTTTCGCCATTCTGGCGCAGAGTAAACGAGCAGGAGGTTCCAATAAACGCAGTCTGGATGTCAGCGCTTATAGCATTTTGCATGGCATTGACGGTACGATTCCTGATTATTTCATATACAGTTAAACTTCTTTATAACAGCAGTTCACTATGATATAATGTTTCATGTTATGTTATGATACATGTTCTCTATAACAGCCAAAAAATATCCTAAACAAACGAGGATGTTATAGAAAGGTTTTGCTGATTCTGTTCTGTTTATTTCACTCCCTTCCAAATGCTAATATAATAGTATGCTACTCTTTTGTGTGTGGTGGTTTCATATTAAAGTCTCTTGGAAGCTTGGTAGCATTTCAAGCGATGACATCAATAGCAACAATCGGGCTATATATCGCGTATGCTTTACCATCCTTATTAAGAGTGACTCTGGCTCGAAAGTCTTTCACTCCAGGACCGTTCAACTTGGGACGCTATGGGGTCGTTGTTGGTTGGATCGCGGTGTTGTGGGTTGCAGTCATCTCTGTGCTCTTCTCTTTGCCTGTTGCTTACCCTATTACTGATCAAACTCTCAACTATACTCCTGTTGCAGTTGGTGGCCTTCTTATTCTTCTTCTTACTTCTTGGTTTTCCAGTGCTCGGCATTGGTTTAAAGGTCCTATAACAAATATTGAAGTATAGATGATTTCTGTAATTGTATTGCACAATGTTCAAGTATATACTCCAACTATTACGTACCTTAACTTTGACAAGACTTAACACTATCTTCATTCTACTTATCTTGCTAAATTGTTTATAGGTCGTGTCAGACTAGCAAAACTTGTCTCTATTCTTCATAAGTTTTTCCGGACTAGCAAGGCGTGCTACTATCTTCATTATATTGTTAAATTATTCAAAAATTTCCCTATGGACAATAAAATAAATAGATGGACAATATGGAGCGAATAAAATAAATGCAACTCTGCAGATTTTCAATGCAAGTAATTTAGGAATGCAAGTATTCTGGCCCCTAAACAATAAACAAACCAATAATAATCAATGCATAGGAACCAGATTTTAACTTCTATGAGGAAGTGCTGAAAGTGGTTCCAATATGGGTGGAATTCCCAAATTGGCCTCTAAATTGTTGGGAGATGGAGACCTTGAGCAGGATCACTAGTGTGCTAGGGAATCCAATTTATGCTGATGAGGCTACGACAAGAGTGGAAAAAGAGATCCGGTAGCCCGGATGCATGCAAATGGCGTGCACTGTAATATACGAAAAAAGAAATCGGTACGAATTCCAGATTCTTAGTCTAAAATGTCAAAAAAAGAGGAATGGTCAGGCCGAAGCCATGACTATTGTTTATTAGGTCAATTTTGATGATCCCGTAAAATTTTAGGCAATTCAGATCTGGTAGACCGGATTCATGCCGATGGCATGGAATATAGCACACGAAAATTTGAAAATCGACCGAGTTCTATTTTTTTGGCCCTAAAATGTGAAAAAATGACTATTGTTTATTAGGTCATTTTTTATGGTCCCGCAAAATTTTACGCGGTCCGGGTCCGGTCGCTCCGGCCCATGCAGAAGGCATGGGAATTTCCGGATTGCCCGCTGCTATAGCTCACGCCTTCTGCATAGGCCCAGATGACCAAACACGGATCGACTAAAATTTTATCGGACCATAAAAAACGACATAAGGAACAATAGTCACCGTCTCGCCATGATCGTTCCTCGTTTTTTGGCATTTTAGGGCCATAAAATTGGAATTTCTCCCGATTCCCAAATTTTCGTGTGCTATAGCCCACGCCTTCTGCATGGACCCAGGCTATCGCACCCGAGTCGCCTAACATTTGTCGGACCATCAAAGACGACCTAAGGAATAATAGTTACCGCCTCATCATGACCGTTCCTCATTTTTTAGCGTTTAGGGCTATAAAACTGGAATTCCTCCCGATTCCCACATCTTCGGGCGATCAGACCCGGATCACCTAAAATTTTGCCAGACCATCAAAATCGACTTACGGAATAATAGTCATTGCCTGGCAATGACCGTTCCTTATTTTTTAAGATTTTATGGCCCGGGTGATCGCACCCGGATCATCTAAACTATTGCCGCACCATAAGAAATGACTAAAGGAACAATAGTCACCGCTTCATCATGACCGTTCCTCATTTTTGACATTTTAAGGCCATAAAACTGAAATTCTACCTGATTCCTAAATTTTCGTGTGATATAGCTCGCCTTCTACATGGGCCCGGGCCACCGAAATAAAATTTTGTCGGACCATCAAAAATGACCAAAGGTACAATAGTCACCGCCTCTCCATGACCATTCCTCCTTTTTTGACGTTTAGGGCTACAAAAATGGAATTCTGCCCGATTTTCAGATTTTCGTGTGCTATAGCCCACACTTTATGTAAGGGCCCGAGTGACCAGACTTGGATCGCCTAAAATTTTACTGACCATAAAAAATTACCTAAGGAATAATAGTCACCGCTTCGCCATGACTGATCCTTATTTTATTGCGTTTTAGGGATATAAAACTGGAATTTCGCCTGATTACATATTTTCGTTTGCTATAGCCCACGCCTTCTGCATGGGGCCGAACGATTGGACCAGATTGCCTAAAAAAATTTCGGACCATAAAAACGACTTTAGGAAAAATAATCACCGCCTCACCATGATCGTTCCTTTTTTTTTTTTGGCGTTTTAGAGCCAAAAAACTAGAATTCTTCCTGATTTCCAGATTTTCGTGTGTTATAGCCCACGCCTTCTGCATGGGCCCCGGCTACCTGACACGAGTCACCTAAAATTTTGTCGGACCATCAAAAACGACCTAAGGAACAATAGTCACAGCTTCGCCATGACTGTTCCTTATTTTTTAATATTTCAAGGCCACTAACCTGGAATTCCGCCCGATTCCTAGATTTTTGTGGGACATAGCCCATGTCTTCTGCATGGGCTCGTGCAACAAGAATCGGATTGCCTAAAATTTTTTCGGACCATAAAAAATGACCTATGGAACAATAGTCTCTGCCTCGCCTCCATGATCGTTCCTTGTTTTTTGGCGTTTTAGAGCCACAAAAGTAGAATTTCGCCCGATTCTCAAATTTTTGTGTGTTATAGCCCACGCCTTCTCCATGGGTCCAGGCGAGCAGGCCTGGATCACCTAAAATTTTGTCGGACCATCAAATACGGCCTAGGAAAAAATAGTCACCGCTTTTTCATGACTGTTTCTCGATTTTTGGCGTTCTAGGGCCATAAAACTAGAATTCCAGCCGATTCCCAAATTTTCGTGTGCTATAGTCCACGCCTTCTACATGGACCCGGGCGACCAGATCTAGATCGCCTAAAATTTTGTCGAACAATCAAAAATGACCTAAGGAACAATGTTACTGTCTCGCCAAGACCGTTACTCATTTTTTGGCGTTTTAGGGCCATAAAACTAGATCCACCCGATTCTCATATTTTCATGTTCTATAGCCACACCTTCTGCATGGGTTCGGGCAACCGGACCAAGATCGCCTTTGTTAAACCATCAAAAGTCACGTAAGGAACAATAGTCACCGCCTCGCCATGACGGTTCCGCACGATTCTCAGATTTTTGTGTGTTGCAGTCCACGCCTTCTACATGGGGCCCGGGAGACCAGATCCAGATCGCCTAAAATTTTACCAGACCATAAAAAACGATCTAAGGAACAATAGTCACTGCCTTGTCATGATCGTTCTTTATTTTTTTAGCGTTTAATGGCCAGAAAATCAGAAATCAATCTGATTCTTAATTTTCGTGTGCTATAACCCACGCCTTCTGCATGGGCCCAGGCGACGGGCCAGGTCATCTAAAATTTTTCCGGACCATAAAAAATGACCTAAGGAACAATAACCATAGTCATATCATGACCGTTCCTCATTTTTTGGCATTTTAGGGCATCATAAAGCTGGAATTTCGCCCGATTCCCAAATTTTCATGTGCTTTAGCCCACGCCTTCTGTATGGGACCGGACAACCGGACCTAGGTCGCCTAAAGTTTTGGTGGACCATCAAAAACGACTTAATAAAAAATAGCCACCGCATCGCCAAGATCGTTCCTTGTTTTTTGGCGTCTTAGGACCACAAAACTAGAATTCCGTCCGATCCTCAAATTTTCTTGTGTTATAGACTTCGTCTCTGCATGGGCCCGGACGACTAGACCCGGGTCGCTTAATTTTTTTAAAACGTCTAAAAATACCTAAAGAACAATAGTTACTGCCTCGCCATGATCATCCCTCCTTTTTTGACATTTTAGGGCAAAAAAATAAATTCGGGCAAATTTTCAAATATTTGTGCGTTGCAGCCCACGCCATCTTAATGAATCCGGGTTAGCAGATCTGAATCACCTAAAATTTTGTGGGACCAAAAACAAATAACCTAATGAACAATAGTCATGGTTTCGGCATAACTGTTCCTCATGTTTTAGCATTTTAAGGCCATAAAATTGAAATTTCGCCTGATTCCTAGATTTTCGTGTGCCATAGCCCACTCTTTTTGTATGGGCCCGGGATATCGGACCTGGATCGCCTAAAATTTTGTCGGTCCATCAAAAATAACCTAAAAATAATAGTCACCGCCTCGTCATGACCGTTCCTCATTTTTTGGCGTTGTAAGGCCATAAAACTGGAATTCCGCTTGATTCCAAGATTTTCGTGTGCTATAGCCCACACTTTCTGTATGGGTCCGGACAACCGGACCCGGATCGCCTAAAATTTTGCCGAAACATAAAAAACGACCTGAAGAACAATAATCACCGCCTCGCCATGACAGTTCCTAATTTTTTGGTGTTTTAGGGCCACAAAACTGGAATTCCGTCCGATTGCCAGATTTTTTCGTGTGCTATATCCCACGCCTTCTGAATGGGCTCGGACGACGGGACCGGGCTCACCTTCATTAGGTCAGTTTTTATGGTCCCACAAATTTTATGTGATTCAGATCCAGTAGCCCGGATTCATGCAGATGACGAGGATTATAGCACACGAAAATTTAGAAATCAATCCGAATTCTAGTTTTTTGGCCCTAAAATGCCAAACAACGATGAACGGTTGTGCCAAAAGCATGACTATTGCTCATTAGATTATTTGTTATGGCCCACACAATGTTAGGAGATTCGGATCTGCTAGCCGGCATCATGCAGATGGCGTGGTCTATACCATACAAAAATTTTGAAATCGACCCGAATTCTAGTTTTTTTGCACTAAAATACCAAAAAATGAGGAACGGTCATACCGAAGCCATGACTATTGTTTATTAGATCATTATTTATGGCCCCACAAAATTTTAGTCGATTCGGATCCGGTAGCTCGGATTCATGTAAATGGCATGAGCTATAATACACAAAAATTTGGAAATCGGCCCGCGAAACAATGATTATAGATCAAAGGTCATTTTTTATGGGCCCACAAAATTTTAGCAGATCCAGAGCCGGTTGCCTAAATTCATATAGATGGCACGGACAATAGACATCACATGAAGATTTGAAAATTATCATAAATTCCTATTGTATGGCCCTAAAAGCCAAAAGAGAGGAACAATCATGGCGAAGCGATAATTATTATTAATTATGTCATTTTTAATGGGCCACAAAATTGTAGGAGATTTAGAGTCGATCGCCCGAATTCATGCATATGGCGTGATAGCACATGAAAATGTGAAAATCATCCTGAATTCCTGTGTTAACGTCCTAAAACGCCAAATAACTAGGAATGGACACGGCGAAGTGATGGCTATAGTTTATTAGGTAATTTTTTATCATCCCACAAATTTCAGGCGATTTGGGGTCGGTCGCCCGATTTCATGCAGTAGGCGTGGATATAACATACAAAAATTTGGGAATCGTCCTAAATTTTAAAGTTTTATGACCCTAAAACGCCAAAAAATTGGGAACGATCATGGCGAAGCAATGACTATTATTCATTAGGTTATTTTTATAGTCCCGCATAATTTTAAGAGATTCGGGGCCGGTCGCTCGAATTCATACAGATGGCGTGGACTATAACATACGAAAATCTGAAAATTATCCCGAGTTTCCGTTTTATGGCCCTAAAATACCAAAAATCGAGGAACGGTCATGGCGAAGAGATTATTGTTGTTCATCAGGTCATTTTTTATGGGCCCTCAAAATTTTAGCAGATTCGGAGTCGGTCACCGAATTCATGCAGATAGCGTGAACTATAGTTTCGAATTCTGGAAATCGTCCTGAATTACTGTTTTATGCTCAAAATGCCAATAACGAGGAATGGTCATGGAGAAATAATGACTTGTTCATTAGGTCATTTTTGATGGGCCCATGAAATTTTAGGAGATTAAGGGTCGCTCACCCGAATTCATGCAGATGACATAGACTATAGCACTCGAAAATGTAGGAATCGTCTTGAATTCTTATTTTATGGCTTTAAACGGAAAAAAATAAGGAACAGCCAAGGCGACGAAATGAGTATTGTTTGTTTGGTCGATCATGATGGGTCACAAAATTTTAGGTGACTCGGAGCCCATCGTTCGTATTCATGAACATGGCGTGGACATTAGCACACAAAAAATCTGAAATCAACCTAAATTCTGGTTTAGGGCCCTAAAACACCAAAAATGAGGAACAACCATGCCGAAGTGATGACATTTGTTCATTAGGTCGTTTCTCATGGGACCATAATTTTATGCGACCCGGAGCTCGTTTCCCAAATGAGTACCTAATTTTTGCTCGCTTCGAATTCTCTTAAAATACTAATTTTTGGATGATTTTTAGTTATTTATGCATTTTTGTTTGCATTCCTTCATTAAAATACCAAAATATATTTTTTTTACCTTTTATTTGTATATTTTAGTTTGCATCTTTAAATTATATATACCAAAAAGATTTTCTCTTTACTTGTATATTTTCTTTAGGACGAAATAAGATAATTAGGGATTAAGGGATTGGGCTAGTGTACTTTAATTGAAATTGAGCCAAATGGCCCAAAATTAGAACCCCAAACAACTCAGAAACCCGGTCCACATAGGGCTGCCAGGAGAGGTTCCAAACGACGTAGTTTTGGATCAAAACTACATCATTTCATTTAAATAATCTAAAGACGTGATCTTATCCATCCATAATCTTTGATCCAATGACCCTCATTTATTCCCGTTGAGGTATAAAAGCCTTTTAAAATCCGATTTTTTGTCATTTCTCTAAAAATCCAAACCCTAGAGACCCCTCTCTTCATTCTCTCCTCTTTCTCAAGCTGCCGCCCCTCCTCCACTGTCACCACTAAGCGCCGCCGCCGGTGGTGCTCCAAACACCACCAAAATTTCACCCTCTACTCATCTCAACCTCCTCTTTTCGAATCCAACACCCAAATTTCCTAAATCTCTCTCCATCCTCACGAATCCCATTTTGGCCGAAACCCTAGCCCCAATTTCTTTTGAAATTAGTCAACTTCTAGCATTGCCCACCTTATAATACACACATATTTGGACACAACTCTTGAAGAACTACTGATTCATGTTAGTTTCAAGCAAATACTTCCACCAGGTGCCGCCTTCCACCACCCCACCGCTGTACCTCAACCCTCACAGCTGACCCCTCGCCTCGCTGCCACTGCCTCTCATTTCTATCATCACATTGGCCTCAGGCGAGGTTTTGTTGTCGATTTTCATCGAAACTAGCTATTTCGATGAAAATCAACAATAGAAGCTTGCTCGAGCCGCACCAATGTCCCTCTATTGTCTCGCTGTCTTATCGTCGCTACGCCACCATCATTCAAACACTCAAATTCGGTAAAACTCAAAACTTAATGCTTTCCTCCATGTTTGGAATTTTCTGTTTCTTTATCGCTTTATCGTAGTTTCTTTGTAGTGTAAATGTTGTTAGCGATCGTTTTTGTTAGCTCTCAATCTAGTTTCTGATTTTTGTTTTTTGTTTTAACTTAATCGATTATTCTAGTTTACCTCATTGTTGATATGTGTTTGCTTTGTGTTAGTCGTTTGAGTCTCGTTTTCATGTGTAATATTTCTGATTTCGTTTTTCTTTAAGGTCGTGATTTTTTCGTTAATGTCTTCACTGATCAATGCATCATTTTGTTAATTGTAGTAATTAGGTTATGTGTTTCTTTTGTTTAGTTATGAGTTTGATTGATGAATGCTAGTTACTTGTTTCTAGTTTTAGTTTGAAGTAAACTAGGTTTGGTATTGATTGTTGAAAAGCTGAAGAATAGATATGTTTGATCTTGAGTGTAGGGTCCGTGTTTGGTTGTTTTCACTGTTACGGACTGTTTTGGAGTACAATGCTCCAAAATTTTGTCCACAATTGGTAAGAAAAACTGTTCATTGGCAAACATTCTAGTTTTGGACAGATTTTTGGTCAAAAATCCATCATTTAGGACAGATTTTTGGCTAAACAAAATCTGTCCCAAAGTCCTTTCTTCTCCTATATAAAGAGGATTTCTTCCATCATCTTTAGATATCTTGAACTCTAAAAAAGATACATCTTTTACACAATCTATGACTCAACTGGTGAACAAGTTTTACACCCTAAAAATATAACTTTGAGAGTAAAAAGTCAGCAACTAAAGCACCCTTTAGCAAGCTGAAATGGTGAGCTTTGTGAGTAAATTTTAGAGTGCAAACCTTTAGAAAATTACAAGTCTTCTTTAGAGTTGGTTCTGGGTTTCTTCTCCAAGGTTTTCGGGCTGTTTAAACACGAAACTGCTGCTATTTTCTGCTGTGTTTGCTGCTTTTTTTTTCTTTTTCTGCTGAGCTCTATTTTTCGCTGCAGTATTTATTTTCTGCAAATCAGGTATTTTCTTAAACTTTGAAATGCAGATTTTTATATTCAACGGATGAGGATATGACTTTTTTTCAGCTCTATGGATTTGTTTGATGTATGAAAGTTCAGCATGTTATTCACAGTCATATTTCAGCATGTACATTTGTAATATTTGGTCGATCTTCCATTTTTCTTTACATATACAACTCAAATTACATTTTGTTAAGTTTACTTAGTTTAAGGGAAAGATTAAAGACCTCATTTTTAATCATGTTTGTTTAGTTTAGGATCTTTTATGTGAGTTACTTTCAAGGTTCATGTATAATAATCTAGGAAAGACTTCTAACTTCAAATGTTTTGATGCTTTAAATCATAGTGAATATAATGTTATAATATGGTTAGTCTCTTTAGCAATAAAGTATTACCGTCTGTTTAGTTTTTTATATTGAGTGGCGATTGTAATTATGAAAATGAATTCAAATGCTTAAGGTGTTTATGTTACTAATGAGTTTGTGTCATGTTGGTGTAAATGAGTGGAAATATTATATTAGTCCTTAAGAAATAAGTTGATTAAGGAGATGAAAGAGCAAATATAATAATTAGCATGTGATTTTCTTTTATGAAAAACGATTTTGGTTTGGACATCAACGTGATGAGCAATTTGGGATTAGAAGAATACTTGTCATTTTTGTTGTGTTGGTCATTGAGGATTTTAAGCAACATGGGCGAAATAAGCTAAAAATCTGTAGGCCCAAAAACTAAGCGGGCTTTTTCCTAAAAATCAATAATTTGTCTTTTGTTAAGTAAAATAAGTGGCCCAAAACTATGAAAGTTTAGCATAGGCTTACCCGGGTTTAATGTCTTGCATTAGTTAAAAATTAATTTTAATAATGTCATATTTGTTCCTTTATTTGGTCGAATAAGTAGAGAAAGTTTAAGAACTTTTTTTATTATTTTAAACGCTAGGCAAATACTAGGCACACTTTAATTTCACGGAATCGCTTGTGTAGCATGATGTTTAACATTCAATAAATTAATCAAAAAATCTCGTACCTTATCCAATCGTTTTAGTTAATTTCTAATTTAATTGTTCTCATAATCGCGGATTCGCTTGAGTAGCGCGGTAGTAATTTTTAATAAATTTCAAAAATTAATTTCTTCAAGTGTAGTATTTTAAAAAAATAAATAATAATAATGTACTATAATCCTTGTCATAACTGCCGATTCGCTTGCATAGTGCTGTTACGATAAAATTAATATATTTCATCTCGATAACGCATTCGCTTGCGTAGTGTAGTTACGACATATTATTATCCAAAAAATTTCTTTAATTTTTCTAGTAATCCATATATAAAAGCAGATAGGTGCAATATAAAAATCATATAAATCATATTTTGTCCAAAATTAATACAAGCCGATTTTAAGTCAATAAAGTGACCGTGCTAGAACCACGGGACTCGAGGAATGCCTTACACCTTCTCCCCGGTCAACAGAATTCCTTACCCAAACTTTGTTTTCGCGGACCTATAAAAATAGAGTCAAACCTTCTTTTGACTAGGGATTCAAATAAATGGTGACTTGGAACACCGAAAAATCAATTCCAAGTGGCGACTCTGTAAATAAAATAATCCCTACTCAAATTTGTCACTTTAAGTGGAAAAATTCTTTAACCCACAATCCATAACACACATATCTTCTTCTGGGGGTTAGAAAAAGGGTGTGACATCTCTGGCGACTCTGCTGGGGATAACCAGAATTCGAGCTTGTAAATGTTGACTTTTTATTTGGCTTCATTAATTTTGTATATATTGTGATTTATTTGTGCCTAATGTGCTACTTGTTCGCTTTTTACGACTTTGATATTGTTGAACTGTACATATAAATTGTCTTCTCACGCACCCCCTCTGAGTCTTCTTGAAATTAAAAATTGGGCATTTGCTTGACATAACCCACTTTCTTTGAGATAGCCGAGGTGCTTGTCACCCGGTGAAGGATTTTAGTCACACATGTTTTAGGCGGGGACACCACCAGTTAAGCTGGAAAGCAATGCTATCGGTATATTGACCCTCCTCGGCTCGAGTTGTCCGCTCAAGTAAGCCAGTCTAGATACATTATCCACTAGGATTTAAACCTAGAAGAACAAACCTCATGCCGTATATCCCTAGTAGGTTCGCTTTATTTGCATCACGTGCATTTAACTTAGCGAAACTCGACACAGGGGTCGGGTCCGTATAAGACAGGTATCCTCTTT
>ML387131.1:0-14902 GCA_005239525.1 Nicotiana knightiana | reverse complement strand
AAAAAAAAAAAAAAAAATCATTCTCGTATTTTAGTATAAATAATCCTTTTTTTACTAAGATTTTTTTTGTAGTCTGGCTTGAGGTTTAAAGATAAATTTTCGTAAAAATCAAAAGAGAAAAATAATCAGTTTCACCGAACTACGCAAGTTTGATTCTCACTGGATGTGAGATACGTAGGCAACCACCATTTGGTTCAGCCCACATTTAAAAAAAAAAAAAAAGAGCTGAAAATTCCACATGTGCATAAAATTTTCGTGAAAAAAATATTGTTTTTGGTCACTTTTTACTGCTTTACCCTCGTATTCCGCCCTTTTTCCAAGACAGAAGTGCTGAAGGATCGTTTTTGTAAAATAGCTATTTTGTACATCTTTTCTCGAGAATTCTTAAAACCTTCTGCAGAAGTGCCGAAAGACTGTTTTCGCAAAAAATAATCATCTTATCTAGTTTTGTCTGGTTATATATGTCGAGAGAGCCTTTGAACCTCTCTCGGGAGTACCGAAGGGCCGTTTTCATTAAAGTACTCTTTTTATTTATTTTTCCTATTTTATTTTTTATTATTATTTTTGTCTCCATGCTCAGCCGTTTTTTTCGAGAAATTCTTTAAACCTTCTGTGGAAGTATCAAAAGGCCTAATAATAACCATTTTCTTACTTTTTGTGTCTGCTAATTTCAAAAATAGTAAATAGATCGAGTCCTAAATGGCATTTTTTTTTAAAAGTAAAAAATAAATAACTAAAAGGAATAATCAGAATTTCATATAGCTTAAGAAAGTCCTGACCCCTTTTTATCTTATTCTTAGGTTCATCATGAATTCTCCACAAAGAAGCAATCAGGAAAGGGTAAGGGACGAGACACCTCCTATTTTCTTGATAAGAGATAAGATCCCGAGTAGTCTCTGTAATTGGTGGGCTAGTTTTGCGACATGGGAACGGAATCAAGTATTTAAGCACCTCAAGTTCCTCACAAACATCATTAGGATTAAGCCTAACAGAGATTTAATCGAGGCTCTAGTAGGTTTTTGGGACCCCCTGAACAATGTCTTCAGGTTCAAAGATTGTGAAATGACGCCTACGTTGGAAGAATTAGGTGGGTTTACCGGATTAGGGAGGGACCTTCGTGGGAAAAATCCTGCTGCTCCGAGAAAAGTTGGTGTGAACAACTTTTTGAANAAGTTCCTCACAAACATCATGGGGATTAAGCCTAACAGAGATTTAATCGAGGCTCTAGTAGGTTTTTGGGACCCCCTGAACAATGTCTTCAGGTTCAAAGATTGTGAAATGACGCCTACATTGGAAGAATTAGGTGGGTTTACCGGATTAGGGAGGGACCTTCGTGGGAAAAATCCTGCTGCTCCGAGAAAAGTTGGTGTGAACAACTTTTTGAAAAAGTTATGTCTACGTCGAATTCCAATGGGTTGCCTGGACAAAGGTTGGGTTCCGTTGGAATATTTCTATGACATATTTGGGGACGAGAAAGGGTTTGAAAACTTCTCGGGCACATAATTCGTCAACCAATTGCGTTACGACGCATGGAGGGAGTTGAGAGTCTTCGCGTTCATGATATCATTTCTGGGGATCATGGTCTTTCCAGAGCGTGGTGGGCGCATCAGAATTCGATTAGTCTTGTTTTTACAAAGTAGAGAGGATCACACCATTCTTCCCATGATTCTGGGAGATATTTTTCGAGCTTTGACCCGCTGCCAAGAGGGTGAATATTACTTCGAGGGATGCAACATTCTGCTGCAGATGTGGTTCATAGAGCACATTTATCATCATCCAATAGTAATAAATTTCAATAACAATTGGTTGAATAACATTGGATGTCACCCAGATAGGACTGCAAGTTGTAATCTTCCAGAGGGGGTGAGGGCTTGGCGGACATTGCTCGATTCGTTGAGTGCTGATAGAATCACTTGGAACTATTATTGGTTCCCTTCTGCTAGGGTCATGCATATGTCAATGTATTGTTTGTTCTTCATACTCATGGGTTTCAGAGATTTCCAACCCTATGTACCTCTACGCGTCATGCGCCAGCTAAGGAGAGAGCAAAAGAGGCCCCCGACTGAGGACATGCATCCATTCGTGTGGGAACTCAAGGTAGAGGAACCTCCAAGGGAGTCATATGCACAAAAGGTTTGGTTTGGTGGTCGATTTTCTGATTTGGACGAGATGGTAGCTGATCATGAACATGGAGAGGTAAGCCTTGCATACCTTGAGTGGTTTCACAACCAGGCTATCTCGGAGCNCTAGAGTTCCAATCCCGTATTGACATTTTACAAGAAGATAAAGGCATTCTGGAGACAGCCATGGACATACAACAGGTTGATTTCGAGCAGGAAAAGGCTAAGTGGGCACAAGAGAGGCGATCAATCAAAGCTCAAATTAGGCAGAAAAAAGTGATCACTACCGCTCAACAACAGGAAGAAAGACAAGCCCAGTTCAAGGTGGTCCGTGATCATGAGCGCATAGGTTTTGCTTCGTTAATACAAGGTCTGACGGATCAAATAGGGGGAATTGAGTCAAGCAAGGAGCGTCAGATCGCGGAGTTTGAAATAGAAAGACATCACTAGCAAAGTATGATCAATCGGTTGGAGGGGGAGTCACTGGAAATTCGGCGCCAAAGAGATATGGCCTTGGAGCGCGAGCGTGATGTACTGGATCTATCTGAGGTCCGGGGTCAACAAAATCAAGAGTTTCACTTGGCTCAGGAACACATTAAGGGAAAGATCCTCGAGGTAGCCACATATACCTCCCGAGCTTGCAGGATTTGTCAGGGAATGAAGCCCGAACGATTTGTTGAAGTATCATTGAACACCGCCCGTCACATATCTGCAGATTTAGAGAGGATATACCGCGACGTTTGGGGTCAGCCGCAGGAATAAGCTCCATGACTACAATAATTCTGGTGGATTCTCTTGAAGAATTTTAGATCTTCTTTTAGCTGGCAGTCCATTTTGACTATTTCTTTGTGGTCTTTGAGTATGTAAGAGTCTTTTGCTGTTTTGAATCTTGTTATTTTTCCCTTTGTCTTCAAAAGTATGTTTGAGTCAAGTCTGGTCTTGTTTAAATGGTTATCTTTATGTAATTCTTGTTATTGAGTCTTGTATAAAAAAAATTAAAATCAATGAAAAAGATTTTGTTTTAGAAAAAAAAAATTCGAAAATGAACCAAAAAATATTTGTTTTGTACAAAAAAAAGAAAAAAAAGAGGGTCGTGTCCCTGAACTACGTAATGATCTGATTCATGCGGAGACATGATAGCAGGCAACCCCTAAAAGGTTCGATCAAAATATTTCAATAAAGGAACAAAATGAGGTGGTTGAGAAGAAAAACAAAATAAAAATGAGAAAAAGAGAAAAAATAAAATAAAATAAAAATTGAGAGCGTTAATAAGCAGCAGCCTTATAAGCCGGGATGAAACATGAAGCCTTCCAAAAGCATGTTAGAAATGGTGACAATGTTAGGAACATGGCATATTACGTGTGATTTATATATGTAAAATTCTTAACCCTAACACGTTTGTTGTCTCTTATATAGTAAGCTTAAGGTGGTTGGTTTGTGGTGAAACTGTTAATACATCATTACTTCACCAGATCTAAAGGAAAGGTACCAATGGCTAATAATGATGAAATCGAGTTGGTTAGTGACGACCCCCACGGTCAGTTAGTTGAGCAAGAGTCGGAGGAAGTAAGAAGATTAAAACAACAACTGTTTGATGTATATTAGGCTTGGGTCTCCGGTCAGCCTCCGCCTCAGGGTCCCTCAGAAGGAACTTCTACTGTACCCCTGGCTACTCAACCACCGCTCCATGTAACGAGCGATCACATTCTACCACCAGGGTATGTGCTAAACTACAGCTTCCATGCCACTCCTGGAACCTCTAATGTGCGACCTCCAACCGCACTGGTCAGGAACACCCCTCTTGTCGTGTCTGGCGCGCCAGTATATAAAATCACGCCACCACCTCCTGTGACGAGGCAAAATAACGAGCCACCATCTAATGCTTGTGATGGCCAATACTACTCTCCAAATATGGCTTTTAGGGTCTCGGCTCTATACAACCAGACTCCTCCGTACGAGTCCCCTGTGGAAAATGAAAAGCCTGCCAAGACAGTTGAGCCAGATGAGATGGCCAGGAAGATGAAAAGTCTTGAACAAAACATAAAGAACATACAAGGACTTGGTGGTCACAAAAGTGTATCTTTCAGTGATCTATACATGTTCCCTCACATCCATTTGCCACCAGGGTTCAAGACCCAAATATTTGAAAAGGTATTGCAACCAGCTGAGGGGTGCAGGTGGAAAAGAAGAATTGATGATGGCTTATTTTGGGGAAAGTCTTTCGGGGGTAGCCTCAGAATGGTTCATCGACCAAGATATCTCTCACTGGCATGTCTGGGATGACATGGCTCAGGACTTTATCAAACAATTCCAGTACAACATAGATATTGCACCAGATCGCAATTCCCTGTCCAATATGAAGAAGAAGCCGACTGAGAGCTTTAGGGAGTATGCAATCAAGTGGAGGGAGCAAGCGGCTAGAGTCAAGCTACCCATGGATAACCATGAGTTGATCGTTGTTTTTTTAGAGGCTCAAGAGCCTGATTACTTTGAGAACATGATGTCCATGATGGGTAGACCTTTTGCAGAGGCAATCAAAATAGGGGAAATGGTTGAAAATAGCCTCAAGACTGGCATAATTGTAAGTCAAGCTACTCTCGAAGCCACTACTCAAGCTATTCAAAATGGGTCGGGAAGTTTGGCAAATAGAAAGAAGAGAGATGAAAGGTCCATGATGACTTTGGGATCCAGGGAAGCTCAAAGAGGGGCATCGCACCCTTATGTGCAAGTTCATCAGGGGCAATCCAGCTACCCTCAACATTGTTATCCTCCACCAATTCCTCAATACTCTGTGGGCCCACCACCGTATACAGTGTTCAATGCTCAATCCTATGCTCGGCCTCCCAATCAGCAAGTACGGGCACCGGCTCCAAGGATCCCTCGGCCTCAGCGGCAAAATTTTTGGGCACCCTACAATGCTCGTCCCAAGCAGGATTATGGTCGAGAGCGGAGGCCGGCAGGAAAATTCAGTCCATTGGCTGAATCATACTCTAGTTTATTCCAAAAGCTGAAGCAAATAGGTGTGATCGAATCCATAACCCCCCACCATATGCATCCCGATTCACATGGATTTCGAGCAACTGCTAGATGTGAATATCATTTAGGTGCCCCGGGACATAGCATTGATGACTGTTGGACTCTGAAAAGTGCCATAGAAAGACTAATTGTTGACAAACTGATTGTAGTGACAAATGATGAGGGCCCTCCTAATGTGACCAACAACCCCTTGCCAGTATATAATGATGTTCATTTTGTGGGAATGATTGGCCGAGATCGAGAAGGCAAGCCGGCTGGTCGAGCGGAAATGACAGCAGGAACGATCCAAGAAGGAACCAAACTGGAAGTCAGTCCAAGCCGAGACGTGTCGTTGATTGTGAAAGGCGCCCTGAGCTTAGAAAAGGTAAATTTATTTGCTCCCAAGGTCTCGAGATTGGAAGTTCACTCCAGCGTTCTAAGCCCAAGGTTGTATATCCTTGGAGGCTACTCCAACACAAAGCAGAATTAGGGTTGTATGAAGGGTATAACAGATTCGATCATGATCAAACCTGCTGTGCAACCCCCTGTGACAAACATGAAAACCATTCCTTGGAACTATAACAAAACTGTGATGACCTACAAAGGCAAGGAAATCATAGAAGAAGTAGGGGAAACTGGAGGTTTGACTCGATCGGGGAGGTGTTACTCTCCAGAAGAGTTGAGGAAGGCCAAGCAACTCAGAGGAAGCCAATTGCCAATAAAGAAACCAGTCACTGAAGAAGAGGTAGAAGAGTTTTTGAAAAACATGAAAGTTCAGGATTACTCAATCATTGACCAGCTGAGAAAGACTCCTGCTCAGATTTCTCTACTATCTCTTCTCATACATTCAAAAGAGCATGCTCGTGTGCGAATCAAGATCCTGAACGAGGCACATGTCTCAGAGAAGACCACAGTGAATCAGTTAGAGAAGATGGCTAACAGATTTTTTGAGGTGAACAGATCACCTTTACTGATGATGAACTCCCCGAAGAAGGAGCCGGGCACAACAGGGCTTTGCACTTGACTGTTAAATGTGAGGGGCACTACATGAAGCGAGTCATGGTTGATGGGGGCTCAAGCGTAGATGTATGCCCTTTCTCCACCTTGCAAATCATGAAGATCAATACAGACAGAACCCGACCCAACAATGTCTGTATCCGGGCTTTTGATGGCTCAGCGAGAGATACCATTGGGGATATCAACCTCACCATGATGATTGGGCCGTTTGACTTCGAAATTGTCTTCCAAGTAGTGTACGTGGACACTTCTTATAACTACTTTCTTGGAAGGCCATGGATCCATACGGCCCGAGCTGTGCCATCCACCTTGCATCAGATGCTCAGATTCGAACATGACAGGCAAGAAATTATTATTCATAGGGAAGACGAGTTGTCCATTTATAAAGACCCGTTAATCCCCTATATTGAGGACAAGGAAGGGTGTGAGTCCATTGTCTATCAGGCTTTTGAAGTGGTTGTTGTGGACTATGTTGAGGAAGGAAGGCCCATTCTACATCCTCGTCTTTCCGCCACATCGGCACTCATGCTGAGACATGGTTATGAGCCAGCAAAAGGCTTGGGGGCGTCATTGCAAGGAATTTCGGAGCCCATTTCTCCGTTCAGTAACCAGAGTACTTTCGGTTTAGGATTCAGGACGACACAAGAAGACGGAGATAAATCCAAACATCGCAAAAATCATGGATGGGTCTTGCAGCAACCTATCCCTCACATTTTCTACACTTTTGTCAAGCCATGACTCCAAGAAGGTCAACATTCCTCGGCGCAGGCAAACATTGATGAAATTTTCCATGGATTCAACAAGATGTTTTCTAAAGTGAATATGATCCAGTCTGGTGAAAGCATTAGTCGTGCCGATGTGCAACTAATTGGCCCAGATACCATGCTCAACAATTGGGAAGCAACTCCTCTCCCCACAAGGAAGGAGTCTTGGTAGTTTGCTTTTGCAGCTTCTTGTTGTATTTTGGGTAACTTTCAGGTTTGTAATCCAAACATCTCAGTATGATTATTTTGTTTTGATGTTAACCCTTCTATCCTTTCGAATTCAATGAAATACAGTTCAGTTTTGTATTAAATTTTGTATCTTTTCCTTTTCCTAATTCAGTTATTTTGTTTCCATTTCATTTTTGTTAATGACGACTTTAATAACACGACNAAATAACAAGAGAGTTGGAACAATTTGAAAATAAGCCTAAGCCCAACCTCAATGAAACTGAGTCCATTAATATCGGAAGTCACGAAGAAGTTAGAAAAATAAAGATAAGCATTCACACTGAACAAAAAAATAGAGATTCCTTGATTCAACTGTTATTTGAATACAGAGACTTGTTTGTTTGGTATTATGATGATATGCCGGGTTTAAGTGTTGATCTAGTGGTTCATAAGCTTCCCATGTATCCTGATTTTCCACCAATCCAGCAAAAGCAACGAAAATTTAAAACAGACATGAGTGACAAAATCAAAGAGGAAATAATGAAGCAGTTGAGCGCCAACGTGGTCAGAGCTGTCCGATACACCACCTGGGTGGAAAATGTTGTGCATGTTCCAAAGAAGGATGGAAAAACTAGAGTCTGTGTTGACTACAGAGACCTGAACAAAGCAAGTCCGAAGGATAATTTTCCTTTTCCAAACTCCACATTATTGTAGATAATTGCGCAAAGCATGAGATACAATCGTTCGTGGATTGCTATGCTGGGTACCACCAGATTCTAATGGATGAAGACGACGCAGAAAAGACCGCTTTCACCACTCCATGGGGCACTTATTGTTACAGGGTCATGCCATTCGGTTTGAAGAATGCAGGGGCAACTTACATGAGGGCCATGACCACCATTTTCCACGACATGATGCACAAAGAGATAGAAGTATATGTCGATGATGTCATCATAAAATCAAAGACACAAGCTGATCACGTGCACGATTTGAAAATTTTCTTCGAACGACTTCGAAGGTATGACCTTAAGCTTAATCCAACCAAGTGTGCATTTGGGGTTCCATCTGGGAAACTCCTCGATTTTATAGTCATCCGGAGAGGCATCAAATTGGATCCATCTAAGATAAAGTCCATTCGAGATTTACCACCCCCGAAGAATAAAAAGGAAGTCATGAGTTTGCTCGGGAGGTTGAACTACATCAGTAGGTTCATTGCTCAGCTCACAACCACGTGCGAGACCATATTTAAGTTGCTGAAAAAGGATGATGCTATCAAGTGGACGGACGATTTCCAAAAAGCTTTTGATAGGATCAAAGACTATCTGTCAAAACCCCCTGTACTGGTCCCACCTGAACCTGGTAGGCCTTTGTTTTTATATCTATCGGTGATGGATAATTCCTTTGGATGCGTTATGGGGCAACATGATGCAACAGGCAAAAACTAATAAGCAATCTATTATTTGAGCAAGAAGTTCACCAATTATGAGGTTAAGTACACCCTTTTAGAAAGGATGTGTTGTGCCTTGACTTGGGTTGCTCAGAAGTTGAGGCATTATCTCCTAGCCTGCACCACTTACCTCATATCCAGAATGAATCCTTTGAAGTACATCTTTCAAAAGCCGATGCCCACTGGCAGGCTCGCAAAATAGCAGATTCTGCTCACAGAGTTCGACATTGTCTATGTTACTCGCACTGCAATGAAAGCACAAGCTTTGGCAGATCATTTGGCAGAGAATCCAGTTGATGATGATTATAAGCCACTGAGCACATACTTCCCAGACGAAGAGGTCAACTCAATAGAGGAAGTAGTTCCGGACAATAGCCACATATGGAAAATGTATTTTGATGGGGCTATCAATATCAAAGGAGTTAGGATTGGGGAAATCCTCATTTCGCCTATCGGACAACATTACCCTGCAACGGCCCGACTCCGTTTCTTTTGTACCAATAATATGGCAGAATATGAAGCTTGTATCATGGGTCTGAAAATGGCCCTCGATCTAAATGTGCATGAACTATTGGTTATGGGAGATTCTGATTTGCTTATCCGGCAAGCCTAGAGCGAATGGGAGACTCGAGACATCAAGCTTATTCCATACAGACAATGTGTGCAAGACCTGAGCAAAAGATTCAAATCCATCGAGTTCAGGTACATTCCCAGGTTTTACAATGAACTAGTCGACGCCTTGGCTACCTTAGCCTCGATGATCCCTTATCCAGGTAACACTCATATTGATCCATTGGAAATCCAAGCTCGGAATCAACACGGTTATTGCAATACTATTGAGACAGAACCAGATGGTGAACCATGGTATCATGACATAAAACGATTCCTTAAATCAAGGGAATACCCAGAGCATGCCAAGGCAGATCAAAAAAGAACTATAAGGCGGCTCGCCGGCGGTTTCTTCCTGAATTGGGAAATTTTGTACAAAAGGACCCCAGATTTGAACTTGTTGAGATGCATAGATGCCACAGAAGCTGAGCGGATCATGAGTGAAGTGCATTCGAGGGTATGTCGACCTCACATGAATATATATGTTTTGGCGAAGAAGATTCTGCGGGCAGGGTATTATTGGCTTACTCTGGAGCGAGATTGGTTCAGTTTTGTTCGCAAGTGTCACCAATGCCAGATTCATGGTGACCTAATTCACTCGCCACCTTAGGAGTTGTATCTGATGTCCTCTCGTTGGCCCTTCGTTGCTTGGGGAATGGATGTTATTGGGTCAATCGAGCCAAAGGCTTCAAATGGGCATAGAATCATTTTGGTTGCAATTGATTACTTCACCAAGTGGGTGGAGCTCGTCACTTTCAAAGCAGTCACCAAGAAAGTAGTGGTAGACTTTGTTCATTCCAACATCATATGTCGTTTTGGTATCCCAAAGACCATTATCACTCACAATGCAGCTAATCTAAATAGTAATTTGATGAAGGAGGTACGCGAGCAATTTAAAATTATGCATCGACATTCTACCCCTTACCGGCCAAAAGCCAATGGAGTCGTTGAAGCGGCGAACAAGAACATCAAGAAGATTCTTAGGAATATGATCCAAATTTCCAGACAATAGCATGAAAAGTTGCCTTTTGCTCTTTTGGGATACCGCACAATTGCTCGCACATCCGTTGGTGCAACTCCTTATCTGTTGGGATATGGAACGGAGGCTATAATACCGGCTGAAGTCAAAATTCCCTCTCTTCGGATCATTGCAGAGTCGGAGATTGAAGATACAGAATCGGTAAAGACCCGATTAGAACAACTAATGCTGATTGATGAAAAACGACTAGCAGCAGTGTGCTTCGGCCAGTTATACCAGCAAAGAATGGCACGCTCTTACAACAAGAAAGTGCGTCCAAGGCACTTTGAGGTGGGCCAAATCGTTCTAAGCTAAAGGACCCTATATCATCAAGAAAGTGTTACCAAAAGGGGCCTTGCACTTGGTAGATGAAGAAGGAAGGGTACCGTACATGACTATTAATGCAGATGCAGTCAAAAGATATTATCTCTGATACATACCCATTGTGGAACTTTCACGCATGATTTTCTCAGAATAGAGATGACGAAGGCTATCATTGCTCGCTATTCCAAATAGGTGTCACCCTCTTGTTAACCCTTTTGAGCTGTATTTGTCTTCTTTGTTTTCCGTTTTTTGGAACCTATGTACCTGCAACAAAAAAAAAGTCAAATGACAAATCTTCTGAGTCATTGAACTACGTCCGACCTGATTCTGAAAGGATACGTAGGCAGCCTTACCCTGGGTTCTGTCCCATCACAACAAAAAATCCATATTCCCAATACTCCAAAACTGGGGCAGAAGTCTGTTTTATTTTACGGTTTTTCTGTAGAAACGGTTCCAAAAGTTGTAATTCAGTTCAAGGTTCTTTTCGCCTTCTCCCTGTTAAGAACTTCTGATCAATCTTTGAACATATTTGAAGTCCCCATGCCAAGGTAATTTGGAAACCTTCCTCATGTCGTATCTCAGTTAAAAAAATAAAATAAAAAAGAAGAAGAAGAACAAATGGGAGAGTCTTATTGGTGAAAACCCATATGGGCACTGTAAGGCGATGGTGAGCAGAGAAATGGGAGAGTCTTATTGGTGAAAATCCAAATGGGCACCATAAGGCGACGGTGAGTAGAGAAATGAGAGAGGTCAGTTAGCGAAAACCCGCAAATGACGCTACTATCCGAATGAGGGTTTTGAATACTACGGCATGAGCACAACCTAAGACAGTTTCAAGATGAATATTTGCGGGGGATTTTGAGAATTAGACAGCTTAGACGGATCAGGCGTCCAGTACAAAATGCATGTTATGATTCATTGAAGTCGGCACATACTTCCAGATAAGTCTCTCTATTCCTTTCCCTTAAAGGGACATCTTTTGTTTAAGCACAGTTCTTTTTCACCTTCAATTATTCTTCTATTGTTATCCATAATTTTTCCTTGAGTTCCTTTCGCTATAATCTTGCATCAAAAGCGAAGCAAAGAAATGGCTGCAAAACTGGCTACAGTTTCCCCGTAATATCGAGCACTATTTGGGGCATATATGGCACTGACGAAAGGCAGAATCCATCTGTGATCTCATTCGATAAGGCGAACAAAGTGCCTCAAAGAAACTGAAAAGGTCGCCTAAGCGGGACCTGCTTCATGATAAAAGTTGATAAGCACTACGATACAAACTGGTACTGGGTGCAAGACAACTGAGTTTGATATTAAAGGGAAAATTGCATTGCCTTAGGGACAAGGTTTAGTGGTACCATGGACATCCGAGTATGAAACAGCCTGGGGAAACGCCGGAAAATAAGGTCTCCAAAATGCAAAACAGGGTATCCGAGCACCTCGGTACCACACTGATAGAATCACCTCTTCAGCAGTGGAGTTGCCGTGAATTCAAACTGCAATAGGGCATCAAGGCCACAAATCAACCACCACTTTGAAAACTCACAAATTTTTCTTTGTTTGAAGCAGGAACAAAGAAGTGCAGAATGCCGATTCTCAAAGGACGAATGTCCCCAAATGTAAGCTCCTTAAAATCGCCATTTTCTTTTATTTTCAGCATGCATCACTACTGTCCATACCTCCCACTTTCATAGCTTAACTCAGGTAGAACCATTTCGCCTAGGGGGATCCAGCTCATAGTTCCGGGTAGAAGTACTCTTCACTCAGGATGTTTCACGTATCTTAACTCAGGTAGAACCATTTCGCCTAGGGGATCCAGCTCATAGTTCCGGGCAGAAGTACTCTTCACTCAGGATGTTTCACGTAGCTTAACTCAGGTAGAACCTTTTAACCCAGGGGGATCCAGCTCGTAGTTCCGGGTAGAAGTACTCTTTGCTCAGGTTGTTTTACGTAGCTTAATTAAGGTAGAACCATTTTCTCCTAGAGGGATCCAACTCATAGTTCCGGGTAGAAGTACTCTTCGCTCAGGTTGTTTTTCGTAGCTTAACCCAGGTAGAACCTTTTCGCCTAGAAGGATTCAACACTTTATCAGTAATACAGGGTGTCAAACCCTGGTTACACTCTTTTATCAGTATTACAGGGTACCAACCCCTGGTTACATTCCTTCTCAGTAATACAGGGTACCAACCCCTGGTTACACTCATTCCTAGTGATACAGGGCGCCAATACCTGGTTGCTTTCCCTTCTAGTAATATAGGGTGCCAACCCTTGGTTACACTTCTTTCAGTAGTACAGGGTACCAACCCCTGGTTACATTCCTTTCTAGTGATACAGGGTACCAACCCCTGGTTACATGCCTCCTCAGTAATACAGGGTACCAACCCCTGGTTACATTCCTCTTCAATAATACAGGGTGCCAACCCCTGGTTACATTCATCTTCAGTAATACAGGGCACCGACCCCTGATTACATATCCTCGGGCAACGTAGTGTACACAATCCCTCGTTACAAAATTTTATCTCGTTTAGCTAGTTTATACTACTTTTTTCGTCTGCCTTTCAATAAATTAGATATTTTATAGCTTTCTATAATAACTCACAAAATTTTCCTAGTCCAAACTGAGGCAGAAAATTTTTGTTCGTCGTTGATGGCTTTGCAGGCTCCGCCGTAGAGCACAGTTTGTGATGATCGAAGCTTGCAGTTTTAGTTATCATCAGAAGGACGATCATAGGATACTTGGAGTTAACTTTGACAATGTGTCAGCAACCCAGCTTCTCAAGATTAATCTTCTCAAATTTTGATCCAGAAAGCAAGCAATCGATATTGAGTAATAATCTTTTCTTCAAGGAGAATCAATATCCAATCTAAGGTCAACACAAGCGAGCAAGTCAAGAATCAAGATTTGACTCCAGAAGACACATAGATAGGAATTTTGTAACTCTTAGCTTGCAGTAATATGTAGTTCTCTTCTTCTTTTGATGTAAGGAGCAAGTAACAGTAACAGCAACAACAACAATAGCAACAGTCTTAACTCCGGTGTTCGGTAGTCCTAGCTACCAAATTTCCCCATGAACTACACTGACCTGATTCCTTTATAGCCAAGGATATGTAGGCAACCTCGAAATCAAGGTTCGGTAACCTTTTTTCAAAAATCTTCCATCGGAGTATTATGTGAGCAAAAATTAGCCATGGCATTCACTTTTCTTTGCACGAAAACTCTTCATGTTCTCGAGCAAAGAGGGTCAGCTGTGAGTACCTAATTTTTGCTCGCTTCGAATTCTCCTACAAATACTAACTTTTGGATGATTTTTAGTTATTTATGCATTTTTGTTTGCATTCCTTCATAAAATACCAAAAAATATTTTTTTTACCTTTTCTTTGTATATTTGATCACGCTCAACTATGTCTTGTAGAAGACTAAGCGGGCGTTGCAAATATAATCCGGGGTATTACGCCCAGAATCGATCCCACTGGGAATTTACGTATCAAGCAATCTGTTAGAATACTCAACTTTCACTTGAGGTTATTTAAATTACTATTTCTAAAGATTAAAACTAAAGATTAACTACGCTGAGGTGTAAACAATTGTAATAAAGATCTAAGGTTATGGTTTCCCCCGTCGGTGAATTTACTTCTCGGATACTTCATATAGCTTGATTAGTTGTTTCTATCAATCATGAACACTCTATCTACCATAAATCTCTCTCAAGTAATTATGATAATTTACTAGACGCACTCTCTCAAGTTACGCTAGCTAGATTGCATTACAGTTCACTTTAGATTGCACCCGAGGTATCGTTATCTCTAATCCAACCTCTAAACCCTCGGTTATGACTTTCATCTATACTCCGGGAGTGATGTTGTTCAAACAACTACCTAAATATGCACTCTCTCTCAAGTAGATACATAATAAATAGGCACAGCTAATTGATGGCCATTCAATTAACTACAACAAGAACGTAGTTGAACAAATAGAGATTAATCAACCAATCAAAACTATGTTAATATCACAATAAGTTTATTCCCCAATGGGTTCCACAAGAAATTAGCTAAACATGTTCATAAGAATCAAATCTAAAATAACTTGCATAATTAAACTACAAAGTACTGAAGAAAATCTGTACAAATCGATGTTTTGTCGTCCGTATCTCTTCTAATCTCTTCCGTCCTTTTAAGTTGTGTTTTTTGGTGTCTATTTATATGTTTAGGGTGAACCCTAACCATGTAGGAGACTTCTATTTCGACCGGAAAACACTTAAACTCGTCAAAACTCAGATTTGGCCGAAACTGGGGACCCCGGGCGTTTGGGCTCTAACGCACCCCTAAGGCCAGGGCAGGCCTGGCGTTTTGGCCCTAACGCCCCCCTAACGCTAGGGGCTGCCTGGAATTATGGGGTAAACGCCCCCCTAACGCCAGGTAGGGT
>ML387129.1:217362-304038 GCA_005239525.1 Nicotiana knightiana | reverse complement strand
TTTTGGGTACTCAGACTTCCCCTATTCTGCAAAATAAAAACAACACAAAACTAACACTAAAAATGTATAACCATTAATGAAAAAAAAACATACAAGCTGGGTTGCCTCCCAACAAGCGCCTTATTTATAGTCGTGGCACGACTCTGCTGCTTCACCACTTTTCCTTCCACTTTGAGGATATGAATTGCGTCCCCAATTTTGCATCAATTTTTCTGTCACGTTCATGGGGTGGTGGTATAAAAATGAAGGAACCAAACCGTAGGTATCGCATCTTGCACTTCTTGGCCCTTAGGTGAGGGATGTCATTTTGTCTTCTTGGCATCACAAATTTCAGAATATAAACACTTTGTTCCTCTTCCATTGACTCCTCTATATGCTCGACTGGATCAATTTCCATGTCACCAACCAAACACAATGTTGAAAAGTGTTTAGAATGAGGTCCAATACGCTCCAATTCTAAAACTGCATTATTTTTGACATCCTCTCTTTTATGCTCTTCATCATCCTTGACATCATTAATCATTTGGTCGAATATTTGGATTTCCTCTTTCAGTTCCACAAGCTGGCCAGTATCCACAACTATTGATGGTAAGGTATCAGACACCTCAACCTTTCTATTCAATTGAGCCTGCAGGTCATGGATATCTGAGCCAAATTGATCTATCTCTTGCCTGAGCTCAGTTCTTCCTTCAATCAGCTGCTCTGTCATAATTGAAAGACCATCACGAAGAAACTCATGAAAATTTATTATTGTAGCTTGTTCCTCTAGCCAAGATTGGCTCATTATATCAGCTTCTTCAGAATTATCTTCTGGTGGGAACTCGCTATCTTCGTCGGTTTGGGGTACAGCTTGTAAATTGGCCTTTAACTCATCCACTGTAGCCTGGAGTCTTTTTATAGCTAGGTCATCAAGAGCATGTTGCTCGGCTATCATATTCTGTTGCTCCGCTAATTGTTTCATCAAGTCCATAATAGGAGCCATACTTTCCATATCCTCCACTTCCTTGCTTCTATCAAATTCATTAACATTGTTAGGAACATTACAATAAAAGCTCTGAGAAGGATAATAAGAATTAGGACAACCATCCCAATGGCCATCTTGACAACCACATTCATTACAAAAATTCCACACATTAGTTTGAGATGGACAATATTGGTACATGTGTGGTCCTCCACAATACGGACAAGGATCATCATAATAAGAGTACTCACTATTCGACCAATTATCATTCCACGATGCCATGTCAAGAAAGATGATCAAGTAAAATTAAAATATAAATAAAAATAAAAAAGTAAAGAGTCAATCTAGTAGGATAGTTAATTTCTAAGTCCCCGGCAACGGCGCCAAAAACTTGTTGGTTGATTTCCCAATGCACACGCAAGTGTACGTGGTCGACAAGTAATATAGGAATTGAAGTCCAGATATCGTACCCACAGGGACTTGTGATTAACTATCCACTAAACTAAACTCAAACAAATATTTAACTAGAATTAATCTAAAATAGTAAATCAAAAGATTAAATAGACAACTAACTTAAAGATGAATTCAAGGTAAATTGATATTCTAGAGTTATGGGTTGTTAAACAATCACGTTGAGTTTTCGACCTAAATCTTCTAATCAGGTTTATTGATTGACGAGGTTAATATTGCTCGTAGCCTTCTCCCGAAGTACAACTCGCCTATTCAAGCTAACCTAATGCCTATATTCCTATGGAATCAGGATTAACAAGAACGCATTAATAATTCCCGTATAATAACCAAGCAAGGCGATTAGGTATATTCCTATCCTAACCGCAAATCCGCTCCCCTGAAGGGTTAAGATCTTGCTCTACCCAATCTTATATGCAATCTAGAATTCCCTCTCCCGAGTTCAACCCTAGATTCGTAGATAGTAGTCAATTGTTGATCAAGCAATTGAATAATTAAGCACAAGATTGAATAAACAAACCAATTAAGATAAACAATAAGAATAATTCAAGCTTCAACTACAACATTCATGTAACACCCAATACTCTAGAACGAATAAACTATAAAACTAAAAGAAGAGAAGAGAAGAAAAACTCAGTAGAATCCTCTGTCGAATCCCCAGTCGAAATTCTGCATAAACCCCCTAATGTGATGTTTTTGGGTCTATTTATATGTTTAGAATGAACCCTAAACGTCTCAAAGACTTCTATTCTAACTTGGAAACACTTAAAACCCGTCAAAACTCGATTTCTGGCCGTCCCGGGACCCTGGCGTTTCAGCCCAAACGCCTGGGTAAGGCCAGGCAGCCCCTGGCGTTAGGGCTCTAACGCCTGGCTAACGCCAGGCCCCCCCTGGCGTTAGGGCTCTAACGCCTGGCTAAGGCCAGGCTGGGTCAGGCTGTTTGGCTCTGTCGCCCGGCTATCGTCCGGGCGTCCCCTTTCGCGTATTCTTTGACGTATTTGCATCCGTTTAGCCCCGTTTCCATTTCCAATTCACCTACACATAAAATAAACCCTATTAGGCACATATGACGTGTATTTTATCATTAAAGCTCATAAAATGCAAGGTATATAATGCTTAAAATCATGAATTCTAGCCACTCATCACTGTCTCCATGCCACATTCTGGTATTGGCTTCTTTGATTCTTTTTCAGCAAACAGGTCCTGAGCCTTAGCGGCTACGAACTTGTTGCTATTATAAGGTCGAGCATCAGTGGATGCTCGTCCTCTCGATGATTTCACTCGTCTGCTGGATGAAGACCCGGTGGCTTGATGCTTTCTGGAGGGTGTCATTGTACCTACAATAAGGATATCATTAGCGCAACAGAAAAGTGGTGACCCAACTATGGTTACTCAGACTTCACCCTTACAATTGGTCACAATTATCATTGACATTCATTGTGGCATTTAAACAAACACTTGGTGGGCATCGTTCACCAGATCCCCCAATTAATCATGTTGAAACCCCATTACCACCACAATTGCCCAAAATTCACCCAACTAAGTCAAGAGATACAACTCCACAATTACCACCACCCACAGGCACTAAGTATACACTACAAACTGCTTCTAAGAAGAGAGAAGAAAGATCTACGACCTAACAAAAATTAAAAAAGAAAACCTAACAAAAATAGAAAAATAAAAGAAATGGCAAAGAGAAAACATACTTGTGGTGTGAGAAAATAGTGAGAAGTGAAGAAGTGTGCTGGGGTTTGAATGAGCAAAGAACTTGGGAGGATGAGAATTTAGAGTACTTTGAGGGAGGGAGAGAGACGGGCCGTTCTTTTTGGGTGGGGACAGAAAGAGTTTAGAAGAGAAGTATTTTAGGAGAAGTAGGAGAGGAGAGGGTTAGGGTTTTGGGGTGGGGGTAAATTAAAATCAAAATAAAAAATAAAAAAAACTTACACTTACAAACCTGCCAGCGACCTCACTAGCGGTCGTAGCGCATTCATAGCGCGGCCGCACTAGTTAGACAGGTTTTAGGGCAATATGTGTGACTGCTAGCACGGTCACTAGCGCGCCCACGCTAGTAGTGTCGAGACGAGGCAGAATGGAGGCCCTTTAGCACGGCCACTAGCGCGCCCGCGCTACTCCTAGGCTGAAAGGTCCTTGATTAGCGCGGCCACTATCGCGGGAACTAGCGCGGCCGCGCTACCCCAGGCCTCGAAATTTTCACCTTTTTCTATCTTTTCCTCATTGTGGCTGGATTCCACCATCGCCTAAGCACACCTGCATGTGTTAGTACTTACAACAATTCAACTACTATTCAACTACACTAAAAACACTACACGTTGGGTTGCCTCCCAACCAGTGCCTTGGTTAATGTCGTGGCACGACAATTACAACAAGTCAATGGGTTTCCTCTCGTGAATCGCTTTATTTAACGTCGCAGCACGACGCAGACTCTTGTCATCACTCCTCATTTGTGCATTGGGGTTCATCCAGAATTATCACCATGATGTCTCCTTTTTCTTCACTCATACCAAGGTAATGTTTCAGTCGCTGCCATTCACTGTGAATTTGTTCGTCCCATCTTCTGATTTGATCTCTACATCTCCACTTGGGAACATTTGCACCACTTTGAACGGTCATGACCATCGAGACTTTAACTTACCAGGGAAAAACCTCAATCTTGAGTTGTATAGCAGCACTAACTTGTCGGGTTTGAAGTTCCGATCCAAGATGTGGTTGTCATGCATCAACTTCATCTTCTCTTTATATAGTCAAGCACTCTCGAATGCGTGTAACCGGAATTCCTCAAGCTCATGCAGCCCATTAACTCTGTTGGTGCCCGCTGTTTCCATGTCTAAGTTCAACTGCCTCAGTGCCCACAGTGTTTTATGTTCGAGCTCAATCGAAAGGTGGCATTCCTTACCAAATACCAACTTGTATGGTAACATGCCAATTGGCGTTTTGAAGGCTGTGCGGTACGCCCAAAATGCATCATCCAACGTCTTAGCCCAATCAGTTCTTGTTGCATTCACTGTTTTTGAGAGGACGCTTTTGATTTCCCTGTTGGACACTTCAACCTGCCCGCCTGTTTGTGGGTGGTACGGTGAGGCTACCTTGTGGCGAACTCCATACTTCTCCAACAAGCGTGCAAATTCTCTATTGCAAAAGTGAGAGCCACCATCGCTGATTATGGCTCGGGGGGTTCCAAAACAAGTGAAGATGTTTTTCTTTAAGAAATTTGTTACTCCCTTTGCATCATTGGTTGGGAGAGAAACTGCTTCGACCCACTTAGAGACATAGTCAACGGCAAACAATATATACTTGTTACCGTATGAGCTGACAAACGGCCTCATGAAGTCGATCCCCCACATGTCAAATACTTCCACCTCTTGGATTGTGGTCATTGGCATCTCATGAAGACGAGATATGTTGCCCGTCTTTTGACATTCATCGCAGCTTTTGACCCAAGCATGGGCATCCTTGAACAATATAGGCCAGTACAATCCTGATTCAAGCACCTTTGCTGCTGTCTGGACTCCTCCAAAGTGTCCACCATATGGCGAAGCATGGCAGGCCTACAAAACAGAGAGTTTACCTTTCTTGGGGATATACCGCTGGATCATATTATCAACACATATTTTGAACAATAACGACTCATCCCAATAATACGCCCGACAATCCCGGAAAAACCTTTTCTTTTTAACTGAGGAGAAATCATGCGGTACTAGACCACATGCCAAGTAATTAGCAATATCAGCATACCATGGTGCCTCCTCCATTGTCACAACAAGTAATTGCTCATCCAGGAAAGTCTCAATGATATCTTCAACCTCTGTTCTCTTCTCTGCCCCTGCCAACCTCGAGAGCTGGTCGGCCACTTGGTTGTCTATCCCTTTTCGGCTACGAATCTCCAGGACAAATTCTTGTAGCAACAGAATCTAGCGAATCAAACCGGGCTTTGACTCCTTATTTGCTATCAAATGCCTAATGGCTGCATGGTCAGTATAAACAATAACTTTCGATCCTATAAAATATGACCTGAATTTGTCGAAGGCAAACACTATAGTGAGCAATTCCTTTTCAGTGACCGTGTAGTTCAGATGTGCACCACTAAGCATCCTGCTTGCATAGTAAATTGGGTGCATAATTTTCTCCTTACACTGCCCTAAAACCGCTCCTAGCGCATAATCACTGGCGTCGCACATCAGCTCGAATGGTTTCTCCCAGTCGGCTGCAACAATGATGGGTGCGGTCACTAGTCTCTTCTTCAGGTCCTCAAATTCCAACATGCAAACATCAGAGAACACAAAATGCTCGTCTTTTTCAAGCAGCCTACATAAAGGGTTAGAAATTTTTGAAAAATCCTTGATGAACCGCCTGTAGAATTCGGTGTGCCCAAGGAAACTCCTCACTGCTATCACCGGAGTGGGTGGTGAGAGCTTCTCAATTATGTCAACTTTTGCATGGTCTACTTCAATCCCCATTTTTGACACTCTATGTCCCAACACCATTCCTTCTTGTACCATAAAATGGAACTTTTCCCAGTTCAGCACCAGATTTGTTTCCACACACCGTTTGAGCACCCTTTTGAGGTTATGGAGACAATCTTCGAATGAATCTCCCACCGCAGAGAAATCATCCATAAATTCCTCCATAATGTATTTGAACATGTCGTTAAAGATGACTAACATACACCACTGGAATGTGGTCGGTGCATTGCAAAGTCCAAAGGGCATTCTCCGAAAGGCAAAGATACCATACAGGCATGTGAAGGGCATTTTCTCTCTATCTTCCAGAGCTATTTAGATTTGATTTTACCCCGAGTATCCATCCAAGAAACAGAAATGGGATCGCCTAGCTAACCTGTCCAACATCTGATCAATGAAGGGTAAGGGCAAGTGGTCCTTTCAGGTGGCTGCGTTTAGTTTCTTATAATGCATGAAAATCCACCACCCGACGACTGTACGAGTTGAGATCAGCTCGTTCTTCTCATTTTGTACAACATTCATTCCGCCCTTTTTTGGTACACACTAGACGGGGCTCACCCAATTGCTGTCAGAGATGGGAAAGATGATGCCCGCGACCAACCACTTGATCACCTATTTTTTTCATTACCTCTTTCATATTCGGGTTCATCCTTCGTTGATGTTCCCTGGAAGGTTTGTGCCCTTCTTCCAGAAGAATTTCGTGCATGCAGAAAGCTGGGTTGATACCCTTCATGTCTGCCATGGTCCAACCAATGGCAGTTTTGCACTCTTGTAACACTTTCAGTAATTGTTCAACCTGCACAGCTAGCAAACTAGATGATATGATAACATGCGGAGTAGAATTGGGACCCAAGAAAGCATACCTGAGGTGGGTTGGAAGTAGCTTCAACTCCAGTTGTGGTGGTGTCTCAATTGATGGTTTTGCAGGTGGTGTAGATCTCTCTTCTAAATAGAGGGGCTCAACTAAAGGTTCCCTCTTCCAAAATCCTTGGCCTTCAAGTGCCATGACCCATTCTGCCAACCCTTCGCCATCCATTTCCTCTAAATTTGTCAAACAGGCTTCTAACAGATCTTTGGCATTAAGGGTCTCATCTTCATCATGTAGGATCACATCTACCACCTCCACTAGTGAGCAGTTTGTATATTCACTGGGTCTCCTCATGGATTGTTGGATGTTGAATATCACTTCATCGTTGAACCTCATTTTTAATTCCCCAGTCTCACAATCAATCAGTGCTCTCCCAGTGGCTAAAAATGGCCTTCCCAAAATGATGGGAATCTCCTCGTCTACCTGGAAGTCCAGAATAACGAAGTTCGCAGCGAATACAAACTTCCCCACTTGCACCAGCATATCATCAAGAATCCCTGTCGGTCTTTTACTGTGCGGTCAGCCAGTTTCAACAGCATAGAAGTCGGCCTAGCTCTGCCAATGCCCAGCTTTGTGTAGATTGCCAAAGGAATCAAATTTATGTTGGCTCCTAAGTCACACAATGCTTTTGCAAAAGCGTAACTCCCAATGGTACACCGAATAGTGAAGCTACCTGAATCAGACATCTTTTGAGCCATGGGTCTAGTCACTACCGACTGTATATCTATGTCAGAGTTACTGTGGACAGGTCCTGAAATTCAAATTTCCGCGACATCAGGTCTTTCATCATCTTTGCATAGCCTGACATTTCCCTTAAATCATCCATCAGAGGAATATTCAATTGAATCTGACGAAGCATCTCCATAAATTTCCTGTATTGATACTCTTTTTTTTGGTTTGCCAATCTTTGAGGGAATGGTGTAGGCATCATTTTTTGTCCACTGCTTGCTGGCTGTTCTTTGTTGGAATTTTGTGGCACAAGAGGGGAAACATGTTCTGCAACTTGTTCACTTTCTTTGGCCGTACTCTTTTCAACCTGGGCTTGTTCAACCATCACTTCAGTGAGTTCTGCTGATTCATCTATCTCGACTGGAACTGGAGTGGTTGGTGTAGTCTCTCTTCTGGGTTGAGTAACCTCTTGCTCCCTGTCTAAATTCCTCCCATTCCTAAGACTAACTGCCATCAGCTGATTCGGGTTTTGCTCCTTTAGATTAATATTTGTGTCAGCCGGCAATGCCCCTTGGGGCAGTTATTTAAGTCCATGGACAGCTGCCCCAGTTGAGTTTCAATCCCCTTAATTGCTGAATCGTGTACTGCCAACTTTTCCTGCATCTTACCATTCATGCCAATGAGTTGCTGCAGCATACCCCTGATCTCCACCATGTTTTTGTCTTGCTGCTGATGGGGTGGTTGATATGTCAACTGTTGTTGGTTCTGCTGATGATAGCCTTGTTGTCTCTGATATGGAACCACTTGGCCTTGTGGTCGTACACCTCCAGGTTGTGGCATGTTCGGTCTATACTGTTGGTTGGGTGCTGGCCCCCATTGTTGTCCTCCTTGTCTCTGACCCCCAAAATTGTTAACATAACTCATATCCTCTCTGGGACCCTGGTTGTCACCTTCTCCACTCCGTGAACACACATAAGACTGATTGATGCAAGGGGTACACAGTCCTCCATTTGTTGTATCAACGATATACACCTGCTTTGTACCCATCTCGTCAATCTTCTTCGTCAGTATACTCATCTGGGTCATGAGTGTGGCTATGTTCTCTACATGTGAATTATTTGGATCACGAGGAACTCAATGCACTATTGGTGTGAAGGTCGTACCTCTCATCATCCATCCTAAATTCTGAGCCATCTTGTCAAGAAGGATTTTGCACTCAGTAAATGTCTTGCTCAGAAAAGCACCCCCGGCTGAAGCGTCTACATTTGCTTTCAAATTGTCCGCTAGCCCCATGTAGAATCTCTGGCCGAGCATCTGGTCTGGAATACCATTGTGAGGAAACTTCACTAGCATCCCTTTGAATCATTCCCAAGTATCCTGCAAGGTTTCAGTGGGCTTCTGCTTATACTGCAATATCTCGTCAATCTGTCTTGCAGTCTTGTTGGGAGGGTAGTACTTATTCAGGAACTGTTTGACTAATTCCTCCCACGTGGCAATGGAGTTTATTGGGAGTGAATTCAGCCAAGTCTAAGCTTCCCAGTCACTGAGAATGGGAACAGTAGCAGCTTGATGTCTTCCAGGGTCATATTTGGCTGCCTTTGGGTCACACAAATCGATAGAAAATTTTTCAGGTGTTGTTGAGGATCTTCAATGTGTGACCCGGAGAACAATCCCTTATTCTACAGAAGCTGCAACATATTTTTGGTGATCTGGAATGTCTCCAGTTGTATTTGGGGCACAACAATGGCGGTGGCCAGGTTGTCAGCTGTTGGCTGTGCCCAATCATAGAGTGCAGCTTCTGGCACAAGAGGTGCCACCACTCCATCGTTTGGTACAAGAGGTAGCCGGTTGTTTGCTTTGATATTATCCACGTTTTCCATTTCAAGTTGCGGCAAGTGTTTGTCCTTCTTGTTAGCACGGTTTAATGTCCGGAATATTTTCTCGGGGTCTGAGAGTCCTTCAAGAAGTTCACCAGTCCTCGAAGAGTTTCGAGACATACACCTGCATCACACAAGAATTCAAATGTGAGAATTTCAATGAAAGATTATTTAACACCGTAGAAAATTGAGCTAAACTAATAATTCTATCAATATTTCTGAGTTGTAACAAATAACACTGTTAGTTATAATCTCACCATAATACTCTATGAGGATTATGAGTTGTGGGCTACCGCAATTATCTCTCAATCAACTACGATAATTTACTAGAGCATTCTCTCGAACTACTCTAGCTGATAATTTATGCTGCTCAAAATTATATCCCACCAAAATTTCGTTATCTCTAACCCCACTTTTAAATTCAAGTAATAAATCTCTTCAATTATCCAAAAGTGGTGTTGTTCAACAACAATCTAACCTAGTATTCTTTCTCAAGCAACATAAGGCAATTAGACACGATTAATCAAGGGCCCAGTCAATTAATCTCCATACAAAACGTAGTTGAACAATCATAGGATAATCCCGGCTTGATTATAACAAAATTGGGTCAAAACGTCATGTAACAATTGGTTCCATCAACCCTAGACGGATTGTTTAGCTACATATGCTAAAATACAAAGAAAGCATAGAATAATTTATCATTCCCAAAACAATGATAAAAGATGGAGAATAGAAAAAACGATAATTGTAGCCTGGTCTTCTCACACTTGTTCTCCTTCCCAAAGTTGTTCTAAAACAAGTTTAAAACCCAGATATCCTTTCTTTTGGGCGAGTTGGACCTTTTATAGGTTAAGAGGAATTGCCCCCAAGCTTCCAATTTTACCCCTGAATTTACCGCGTGCTGGACAGGACTAGCGCGGCCCCGCTAGTGCCCGCGCTAATAGCATATCACACTGCCCAGCGTTGTTTGCTCTAGCGTGGCCGTGCTTGGCCCACGCTAGAGGGGCTCAGCTATTTTTCTCTTTTTTTTTTTCATCCGTCCTCCACATGCATTCAACTCCGAGGGGCCTTTCTTGCTTTAATTTAGCTTCAAACACTGTCCTAGGTTCTCAGAAGCACGATTTGCTCCTGCAAAACATAAAATTCACAATTAGAGCCATTTTATCGTCATTTAATCTTCCTAGAACAGTGAAGCATAGTAAAGTTGGGGTATAAATAGTCGCTAAACTACTTGAATCTAGCCTATATCAGACCTCAGTTTGAAAACTTTGGGATTCTGCCATCCAATCAGTACTGAACATTTTTTATAACTGTGGTGTCCGAACCATCCTATCTCTGAGCATTATTTGGCTTTAATATAAATCATACCTCATAGTTGAGTTTAATTAGTGTTTTTATTACCTTATGGTAGGATTTCTTATTGGTTTTGACATGGTTGTAGCTATATGCTTATATTTTTTTATATTTAAAAATTATTCATCTTGAACAAACTCAATTTGAACTATTGGAAAGATATATGGACTCTAATTTTAAACACTACTACAAGTGAGATCATGTTTTTAAAGTATCAAAAGTTGTGTTTCTGTGGGGACGTATACGTGAAGGACTGAAGGTTGAGGTGAAGAGAAGCTAAGTAGTTGATGGGGATTCTGAGGCAGAGGGTAGAAGGGTTTGCATCATGCCAAGAAGTCATGCAATCACTACTGATATGTATATTGAATTTGTGGATTTTGTGAGGCATAAAAAATTTGGGGAAAAGGTAAAAATGCATGTTCCACCCGAGGAAAAGAAACTGCCAGAAAAAAGCTACTTGACAGTGTTTGGTGGATAGCTCATATTGAGAGGCAAGTAATGAACTTCTCATTTTCTAAGTAATCTATAGAAACTTTTTTAGTTACTTTAGTTTTATACCAGTGGTCAGTGGTCATAATGTTCTGTAAATTGAGTTTTAGATATTACTGTTTAGTAAAAGAAATTGATGGTACATGCTGGTTTTAATTGTTTAGAAATTTAAATAAAAGTTTTATTTTCTTTCAATTTTGCACATTCAAAGATCTGCCATGTTGCATGCTGCCATTTTATGCAATTGTATGGTCTCTTCATATTTTTTAGATATACATTATATGTATACTTCAGTAATCTTTTTAGCATATCCATTTAAAATGCTACATTGAAAGTATATGCATTGTGTGTTTTTAACATGGCAATTCGCACTATTATCTGCACTAGCATTGCAACTTGAGCAATGAAAATAATTATTTTTTTGGTAATTTTTCTAATTTGATAAAGGAGGCATTATTAATTATGCAACAGATTATATGACAGAATAGTAGGGAAATCAACAGAGGAAGAATGGTTACGGAGTGACATTGGTAGTTGGAGATGCTAGACAACCAAATGTAGTCCTTCCATTTTATGGTGCTGTTGTTTTCAGTGGCGAAGACAGGATTTTCATTTAGGGTGTTCAAACTTGAAATAAGTTAAAAAAATTTTAATAAAGGGTGTTCAATATATATTAATATACCATTAAAATCTAATATTTTACCTATATATGCAGTGTAATTTTTTAACGTCAGGTGGTCAGTTGATCACCCTTGGGGCCATGTACCTTCGCCGCGGCTGTTTTGGAGCGGGTGTTGCATGAATTAGATGTGCAACGTATTCAACTGAATGTCTCCCAGTGTCAAGAAATAAGGTACTTCTTAGAGAATATTTTCTTGAGACTAGAAATGGCTTATGCAATTCGATAGAGTTATAGTGACATGTGGCTAATATTTTGCTTGCTCATGTTTACTAGAGAAATTACAGGCAGCTGCTAAGATTGGACGAACTTATGGTCTCTACTCTTATGTTAAATTAAATATCATTTTGAATGTGCGTCTTGGGTAATTGCCCAAATTTAATCTTATTAACAGTGGTAGTCACATCATTCGAATTATGATGGGTTTAGTATGTTTTTCAATTTTTTATATAGTATGACATCTTTTATATAGTATGTTTTTCAATTTCCAAAAAAGCCTATGACATCTTTTATATAGTATGTTTTTCAATTTTTTAAGAATTTCCAAAGTTATTCTCACGAGCTTTCGGCAACAGTAGTTCTTGACTCTTTAATGTGGCTTAAATTTAAGGAAAGTTTTATTTCTGACAAAGTACTATGTTGTCATGATAATTTAGTCTTTCTATGTTGTACAACCGTCTAACTAACTAATAACAACTGTCTAACTAACTGACTCCCCCACCCTTTGATGTCATAGGCTTTAGCCTCATTGTTAGCTTTGCTTTTCATGTTGACTCATGCTTATGGTTATATTTGTGATTGTGGTATTGTTAACTTATGTTAATAGGTTAGTATACTTAATAACTTTATCCTGTCATTGCTTGCTGCAGTTTTAATAATCATTTGCACTTTAATTATCTTGTAGTTGGATGCTGCTTATTGTGTGCTAAATATAGCCTGGGGAGAAAAACGAAAGCTTTTGAGATTTTTTTACTCCTAGTCCTATATATGATTTTCTCATAGGAGATATTTCATGATTATTCTATTTGACTTTAGGTTCAAATCTTGGCAATATACCCTCTCTTTGTATATGTACGTTTTAACATCTGATATATATGCTTTCAGGAATTAGTCTTGATAGTTACATTTCTTATTTACAATAGCTAAGAAGAATAGACTGCACGTATAATTGAAAGACCTTGCTAGAATTTTTCAAAGTGCGTTATGATTTGAAGCTTTCATTGAGTTTGTGTCTCATTTTAGTGAAGGTCTAAAAATCTGAAAACTTTAACTTTTTGGACTTAATAGTCTTTTTTAGGACTTGAAATTTAAAATTGGCTTTCCTTTTTAAGAAAAGGAATACAATTTGTGAATTGAAACAAGTTTTAATTTGCGTCATTATTTTTTTTTTTTCCTTTTCTGATTCAATAAGAAGGCTTCTTACACACTTATATCTGAATGTGAGTTGGAAACCAATTCAATAAATGTTGTATAAGTGGTCACTTTCAATGCCGCTACAGCTACGCGATGTTACTGCAAACAGTTTTGCAAAATTGAGCTAATAAGTACAAAGTATACCAAGAGTTTTTTGGAGTGAAGATGAATTGCCAGGGCCAGTAAAGGATGGATTTGACACAATGTCCACCTATTGCATTTGGTATAATACCATCACCTAATAGATGGGAGGAACAAGTGTAAAGAACATAAAAGTGTTCAATCCGTTCCTCCATTCTTTGTATCTGTTTTGGGTGGTAGCCCGGAAGGATATTGTTGAATTTAAAGAGACATTACATGGGTGTGCTCTCTGATTAGTTGAGATGCTGCGAATCATGCATGTGTGTGATTTGTTTCGAACCATCAAGTCTAAAGATCTTCAAAGTTTTCAACCCTAGCTCTTCTGATCTGTAACTCGGAAGCATAGATAATGGCCCCATTCTTTGTATCTGTTTTGGGTGGTAACCCAGGAGGATGCTGAATTAAAAAAGATATTAAATGTAAGTACGAATCATGCATTTCTGTGATTTGTTTCTTCAATTTTTATTATATTATTCAGGTGAAACGCCTCCATTGTTGAAGATTTTGGCTCCCAGAGACAAATTATTAGCATTACATTTGTAATTAAATTTCTGGCATAATATACCCTTTTGTAATGATTTTACTTTATTCTCACATGGAGAAAATTAACTTCCCATCTTAATATTGGGTGATTTCTTAATGTTCTACTAGTTTTTCCTAAAGAACAGTTTCAACTTTCCAATAAGAACAGTAATAAAGACAAAGAAAAGAGAGATAATGAAAACAATAACAATAATAATTGTGCCTCAGTCTCAAATAAGCTAGGGTTATGTACGGGTCAAAATCCGACCGAGGAAATTCAGCACGAAAAGGTGATTATTATGAGTAATTTTACAATTATCATGAGCAATTTGGCCGAGGTCGACCGGTAATCAACGGAATGTATCGCCAAGCGGTCAACCACGACCGAGGTCGAGTAGTGTAGGCAGTAGTAATGACTAGCTTTATATTGGGGTCTTACAGAGGAAATATTCTATTGAATATTCTCTCTGTTTGTACATTTAGGGTTCTTACAGAATATCTCATATAAATAGAATGAGAGATAAAGCAAAATACATGTAATATGATATATGATAAGAACACTTTTGAAAAGCAATTTCTCTGAAAAAATACAAAGAATACATTTCTAAGGAGATTCGTCTTTTTGGATTATTTCTTGTCATTTCTACCAGATCCGAGAAAGTCTTAAATATTCTCATATATTCTTCTCACTCATCATCGTCAGATGGAGGAATCATGCACCTCATTCAATATTGGTGAATCTTCTTCTTTATTTACTTTTGGTGTCATTTAACGCATTTAATATCTGATACTTCTACTACATTATTACATCTGAAGCATTTAATACTTAGTTAAATTTGCCTCACCGCTGTCTACTTTATCTACACCGCTAACCTAAGATCTGAAGTTATTAGTTTTAAATAGGATTAACTTCTTTAATAACTGATTAATTAGTTTAACCGAAGATTATCATTTTTTGGTCAAACAGGTTGCAGATAGGGGTGGCAGACGGGTAAATCGGGTTGGATATGGGCAGGTTGAAAATGGGTAATACAAAAATGGATAAGTTATCGGATCGGCCCATATTTAATACGGATAGAAATGGGTTAACGGTAGACAATATGGATATCCATATCTTCTATGATTTCTTGAATACGATCATTAATTATCCCAAACTTGAGGAACCCCCAATCGAGTCTTTCCAAATTTAAAAGTTCAACGCATTAGTTATTCATTGATTAATCATTTTCTAAGTGGATAATATAGTTCTTATCTATATTTGACACGTTTTAAAAAAAATTATTATTCAACTTATTTTAAATGAATAATATGAATAGATGACTGTAATTTTTATCTATTTGGCAACCACTAATCGCGAATATGAATTCCCATATCTGAAGTTAACTTAAGTTAAAAAAGGAAAGAGAAAAGGCATACGCAGTATCACTTAATGGCGGCGAAATTCACGTGAATGCATTTGCACAAGGCAAATAATGGAGGTATACAATTGAAGCTATGAATTCAACCGTTTTCCTTGTTGGGGTTTTTTCTTAAGCTATTAATGCTTAAAATAGGGTAAATGATAATGGAGGGAAAAATGAAATATTTGAGTAATATTTGAGTTTTCTTCCTTAATTGTCTTATATGAGAAGAGAAAAATGTTTTTGATGGGTATATAAACAATTGCTCTTCTTCTAGCTCATAAAGAGTTGAGAAGAAGGCAAGCCTCGCGCCACCGTCGTCGTCGTCCCTCACCTCGGTTTCGGATGTTAATAGTAATTCGTTTTAATAAAAAAATATTAATATTAAAATAAATATTAATATTAAATCCAATTCAGTTATCCATTTTTCAGTTTTCTGTTTTTGTAACAGAAAATTAACTACCCTCTTCAATTTTTCCTCTTTATTGTTGAGTAAGCCATTTATGTTATGTCATTTATGCTGTGACCGTTTTGCAAAAACAACCATTCTGAAGAGTTTCACCTCTTCAGATTTCAGCCCAACATTGGCTATAAATACAAGTCGATTCTCTCAGATTTTCCATACGAATTTCTGGGTTCTCCTCCTTTCTTCTGCATACTTTAACTTCAAAGAAAGCAACAGTAAGTGTGATTTGCTACCGAACTTTGTGTTCGCTGAAACACTGGGGTTTGAAGTACCACTACACTAGTGGGTAATTCGTTCTATCCTGGGAGGAAATAATCCATAACCTTTGGTACTAGTAGGGGATTAAATTCCGTAAGAAAACACTGTGAATTTAGTGGGCTCGAATTGATTTTTATTTCGTTTACATTTTTGTTTGAATATTATTTTATTATCTCCACAATTGTTTTTTACAGTTTACTAAAAAGCGTAAGGTGTATTTGTGTTATACTAACAGTTTCTGGAGAGTAAAACCTTTGTGGTTTTCTACTCTATTGGAGATTAAAATTTACGTGACTTTAATGTTGGTTTGTGTCATTCTTTTACAGAAATGACGAATGACAACGGGAACCAGACTGTTCCTATGGTGATTGCCAATGCATCGACTAGCTGAAAAACACCGGCAGAAAAACTCGATAAATTTTTCGGGGTTGATTTCAAGTGCTGACAGCAAAAGATGTTTTTTTACTTGACTATTTTAAGTCTGCAGAAGTTCATCAAGGAAGATGCTCTTGTGCTGCCTGTTGAAACTCCAGAGACTGAACGCTTTCTTGTGATTGAGGCGTGGAAGCATTCGGATTTTTTGTGCAAGAATTATATTCTTAGTGGACTGGAGGACGCTTTGTATAACGTCTACAGTGACATGAAGACGTCAAAAGAACTGTGGATTGCACTTGAAAAGAAACAAAAAACGGAAGATTCCAGGTTGAAGAAGTTTTTTGCCGCAAAGATTTTGGACTACAAAATGGTAGATAGCAAGTCTGTTATTGCCCAAGTCAAGGAATTGCAAGTGATTATTTATGATCTCCTTGCTGAAGGTATAAGTCGAACTAATTCTAATGTTGAAAGTAGTAATTTTAGTAGTTTTACTAACAGAAGTTTCATTAAAGGTCTTGTCATAAATGAAGCATTCCAAGTAGCAGCGATGATCGAGAAGTATCCTCCTTTGTGGAAGGAATTCAAAAACTACTTGAAACACAAACGTAAGGAGATGTCTCTTGAAGATCTCACTGTTCGGTTGATAATCGAAGAGGGCAACAAAACTGCTGAGAAGAGAAGCCGTGGAAACTCAACAATAATGGAAGCAAACATTGTTGAGGATACTTCTCAAACTAAGAGAAAGAGGAAGCAGGCTTATGGACCGAAAAGAAACCCAAACAAGAAGCGATTTAACGGTAATTTCTACAACTGTGGGAAAGCTGAACACAAATCTACAGATTGTCGTGCTCCAAAGAAAGACAAGAACAAGGATCAAGCAAACATGGTTGAAAAGCATGAAGATGTTGATGACTTGTGTGCTATGCTTTCTAAATGCAACTTAGTGGGGCAATCCAAGGGAGTGGTGGATTGATTCGGGAGCCACTCGCCATGTTTGTGCTGTTAGAGAAGCTTTTGCTACATATGCTCCTGTTGGATCCGAAGAGATGCTTTCTATGGAAAATGCTGCAACTGCCAAGATTGAAGGATGTGGGAAGACATTTCTGAAAATGAATTCCAGCAAAGTGGTGACTTTGAACAACATCCTTCATCTTCCCGAGATTAGGAAGAATTTAGTCTCTGCTAGACTTCTTGTTAAGAATGATTTTAAATATCTTTGTAGCCGATAATGTTGTAATAAGTAAGAACAAACTGTTTGTAGGAAAAGGTTACCTCACTGAGGGCTTTTTTAAGCTGAATGTAATGGTTGTTGAGAATAATAATAAAATTTCAGCTTCGTCTTGCTTACTTGAGTCAAATGAATTATGGCATATACGTTTGGGTCATGTTAATTATAAAACCTTGCGAAGAATGATTAATTTGGAAGTATTGCCTAAGTTTGAATGCGACAAATCAAAATGTCAAGTATGTGTGGAATCTAAGTATGTTAAACATCCTTATAAGTTAGTTGAAAGGAATTCAAATCATTTAGACTTAATTCACATAGATATTTACGACATGAAGTCAATACCATCTCGCGGTGGAAAGCAGTATTTCATAACTTTTATTGACGATAGTACTCGATATGGCTATGTTTACTTACTTAATAGTAAAGATGAAGCAATAGACGCATTCAAGCAATACAAAAATAAAGTTGAAACACAACTTAACAAGAAAATCAAAATGATAAGAAGTGATAGGGGTGGTGAATATGAATCTCCTTTTGAAGAAACATGTTTAGAATATGTAATTATTCATCAAACAACGGCCCCTTACACGCCCCAATCCAATGGGATTGCGGAAATAAAGAATCGTTCATTAAAGGAGATGACGAACGCATTGTTGATAAGTTCTGGTTGGCCACAGAACTTGTGGGGGGAAGCCGTTCTTACGGCTAACCGAATACTAAATCGAGTACCCCATTGCAAACACAATCCATTCCATATGAAAAATGGAAATGAAGGAAGCCTAACTTGAATTATTTTAAAGTTTTGGGGTGTTTGGCAAAAGTGCAACTTCCTAAACCCAAAAGGGTAAAAATAGGACCGAAAGTCGTTGATTGTGTTTTCATAGGATATGCTACCAATAGTAAAGCATATCAATTTCTGGTTCATAAATCAGAAAATCCCGACATTCATAATAATACGGTTATAAAATCAGATAATGTTGAGTTCTTTGAAAATATATATCCGTATAAAAAGGAATGTGAGTCGATTGGTGAAGGATCTAAACGACCTCGGGAAGAAACAAAAGAAAGTACATTTAATTAGGAGGATCCAAGACGTAGTAAATGTGAAAGAACGTCTACTTCATTGGACCAAATTTTGTGACTTTCTTATTGGAGAATGAGCCTCAAACATTTAAAGAAGATATGTCTTCTTCGGAATCATTATTTTGGAAAGAGACAGTCAATAGTGAAATAGAATCCATATTGAACAACCATACATGGGAATTGGTTGATCTTCCTCCTGGTAAACCGTTGGGGTTCTAAATAGATCTTTAAGAGGAAAATTAAAGATGATAACAATATTGACAAATATAAGACAAGACTTGTGGTCAAAGGGTATAGACAACAAAAAGGTCTTGACTATTTTGATATATACTCTCCAGTTACAAGAATTACGTCCATACGAACGTTAGTAGCGTTAGCTGCAGTTTATGGTCTTGAAATTCACCAAATGGATGTTAAGACGACCTTCTTAAATGGAGAGTTGGAGGAAGAAATATACATGGAACAACATGAAGATCTTATGGTTCCAGGTAAAGAAAAGAAGGTATGTAGACTTGTTAAGTCCCTTTACGAATTAAAACAAGCACCAAAACAATGGCATGCGAAATTTGACCAAACAATGTTGTCAAATAGTTTTAAAATAATGAATGTGATAAATGTGTGTACATTAAAAATGTTTCAAATCACGTAGTAATTTTTTGCTTATATGTGGATGATATGCTGATAATGAGTAATGACATTGCCAACATAAATGCGACTAAGCGTATGCTAATTGGCAAGTTTGATATGAAAGACTTGGGAGTTGCTGATTTAATTATGGGAATTAAGAACCATAAGACTTCTCAAGGTCTGACCTTGTCACAGTCTCATTATATTAAGACAATATTTGAGAAATTCAAGCACTTGGGCTTTAAAATTGCAAAGACTCCAATTGACGTGAATCTTGCATTAACAGAGAATAAAGGTCAAAGCATATCACAATTGAATTATGCTCGTGTGTTGGGATGCTTAGTACATCATGAATTGTACACGACCAGATATAGCTTGTGCTATAAGTAAATTGAGTCGATATACGAGCAATCCAGGTCAATCTCATTGGATGGCCACGAAACGAGTTTTGGGGTATTTAGTACATACCCAGTACTTTGCTTTGCACTACAGTAAATATCTTGCGGTCATTGAAAAATACTGTGATGCAAATTGGATCACCGGATCAACTGATTCCAAGTCCACAAGTGGATATGTATTCACTATTGGTGGAGGAGCGGTATCTTGGAAGTCGTCAAAGCAAACTTGTATTGTCCGCTCTACAATGGAGGCTGAGTTTATAGCCTTAGATAAAGCCGGTGAAGAAGCTGAATGGCTCTGGAATTTCTTGGAAGACATTCCCATTTTGGCCCAAACCGTTGGCACAAAATGCATACGTGGCGATAGTCAAGCAGAAATTGGAAGGGCTAGGAGCGTTATGTATAACGGTAAATCTCGTCATATACGATAAGACATAAAATCTTTAGCCAATTACTCTCTAGAGGAATTATCACGATTGACTATGTAAAGTCAAGTGATAATGTGTCGGATCCACTTACAAAAGGTCTAACTAGAGAGGTAGTTGAGAAATCATCAAGGGGAATGAGACTATGGCCGAGAACAATTCATAGTAGCGGTAAATCTACCTAGAAGACTGGAGATCCCAAGATCTAGGTTCAAGGATATCAAACAAAGTCATTAATGACGGTTCAACATTTTAAACTAAACTTTTGGTCCATTCTCGTGATGAGACAATGTTCAGTACCAAGGATAAAGCATTAAGGCTTTTTAATGATTTCTAAATTTGATACGTGGTATATCAAATAGTGTATCTACGGGATGACACATTTAGGAATCACCTATGTAAGTGTAAAGTGTTAGCCGCTTCATGGAGAATTTTCCAAGGCCAGTTCTCTATGCACTTATGAAATCAGGCGGTGTTCATGGCTGAAATGAACACAACAATGAGAACCAAAGACGGTTAGGGTTGATAGTGTTAGTTATGATTGTCTAGGTATACACCAAAATTAGACGGTTCAAAGATATCAAATCTACTGATTAACCGAGTATATTCGACATAAGTTCACTACGGAAAGTTCAAAGGGAAACCTACTTATCTAGATGCAATTAATCATTGCTTGCGAATCACACAGTTTTTCATGTATACTTCCGTGATATAGCCATTCCTCATTCATGTGGGGGATTGTTGGGTTTTTTTTTAAAATCTGTTAATGCTTAAAATAGGGTGAATGGAAAATGGAGGAAAAAATGAAATATTTGAATAATATTTGAGTTTCCCTCCTTGATTTTCCCACATGGGAAGAGGAAAAGATTTTTGATGGGTATATAAATGATTGCTCTTCTTCTAGCTCATAAAGAGTTGAGAAGAAGGTAAGCCTCCCGCCGTCGTCATCGTCGTCGTTCGCTCGCTCGCTCGCTCGGCTCGGCTTCGGTTTCGGATTCGGATTTGGTCAAATGATGGATCGATTGATTAATTTTTGGACCAAATTTATTTGTTAATAGTAAATATTAACAGAAATGTTATTAAATATTCGTTTTAATAAAAAATATTAATATTAAAATAAATATTAATATTAAATCCAATTCAGCTATCCATTTTTTAGTTTTCTGCTTTTGTAACAGAAAATTAACTACCCTCTTCAATTTTTCCTCTTTATTATTGACTAAGCCATTTATGTTATGGCATTTATGCTATGGTCATTTTGCAAAAACAACCATTTTGAAGAGTTGCACCTCTTCAGATTTCAGCTCAACATTGGCTATAAATACAAGTCTATTCTCTCAGATTTTCCATACGAATTTCTGAGTTCTCCTCCTTTCTTCTGCATATTTTAACTTCAAAGAAAGCAACAGTAAGTGTGATTTGCTACCAAACTTTGTGTTCACTGAAACACTGGAGTTTGAAGTACCACTACACCAGTGGGTAATTCGTTCTATCCTGGGAGTAAATAATCCATAACCTTGGGTACTAGGAGGGGATTAAATTCTTTAAGGAAACATTGTGAATTCAGTAGGCTCGAATTGTTTTTTATTTCATTTACATTTCTATTTAAATATTATTTTATTATCTCCAGAATTATTTTACAAATACAATTTACTAATATTCCTTTCACTATGTAAAGTAGGAAATAGATGAGAATTATCGTACTCCTCATTCCCAAAGAGTGTCGGTGCTAGTATTTTTTAACGAGTCACACAATTATTTTCTTTAATTACGAATTTTGGGACATCGCCACATATCCAATCTCTTGGTTGGTCTATTTTGTTTTAAAACAAAAAACATATCCCAAATTTGTACTGACAATATTAGATCCAATTATCTCGTTGTGTTACCGTTGTTATTCTTTTATGGGACTAAAGAAGTATCATCTAAACTATGAATTTTTACTTATCTATATTACATTATAAACTTATACTTATTACCCTCTTAGAGAGTTATCATTTAATTACATTTTCATATACATATTTATCAATTTATATACAAAGTAATGTGTATTAAATTATAATCTTCCCCGTCTTCTCTTCTACCCCCATTCCATGGATTTACTTCCATTTGAAGAATTCTATCCCTCCTCAGTGACTCGGTTTTTTTTTGGAACGGAGCATTATTATACACCAAGGAACAAGAATCTTCACCGGTTAGTATTCAGCCTACATGTTCAAATTTTCCTCATGCGGTTAAATGATGGTGCTTGTTGCTTGGACCTCTCAAGTAGGGTTGCGCATAATTTGGTAAATATCGAATTATTGTACCGAAATTGAAAATTTTAATATTCGATATTTTGGTATTCGGTATGGTATTTGGTTTATGTAACGACCCCACCGGTCGTTCCGTAGAATTTGCACAGTCATTCATGTTTCTGCCTTGTTATGCATTGTTTAAGTTGTTTATGATGTGTTGGAGTCGGGTGATTCGGGTTCAGAGTGGTTGTAGTGAGGATTGAGACACTTAGTCTCTTAAAGTAGCCTTATAGTTGGAAAAGTCAACTGGGAGTTGATTTCTTGGTAAACGACCTCGAAATGCGGATTTTATGGCTCGGATAGCTTCATTAGGTTATTTGAGACTTAGGAGTGTGTTCAAAATGTAGCTTTGAGGCCCGGTGTAGAATTAGACTTGAATTGGCGAAAGTTAATTTTTTGCGATTTCCGTTGGTAGTGGAAAATAGGCTATCGGGGTCGAAATGGAATTCCGGAAGTTGGGGCAGGTTCGTAATGTCATTTTTGATATGTGTGCAAATTTTCAGGTCAATTGGATGTGTTTTGGTTGGTTTCGGCATCCTTGGTGAAATTTAGAGATTTCAAAATTTATAGGCTTGAATTTGATGTGATTATTGGTGTTTTCGCTTTGTTTTTGTTTTTCGATGGCTCGACTAAGTTCGAATGAGATTATGGGGCTTGTTGGTATTTTTGGTTGGGTCCCGAGGGGCTCGGGATAATTTCGGATAGCCATCGAAGGATTTCGAGTTGGAAAATAGCAGCTGATGTTGTTGGTACTGATGTGACCGCACCTGTGGATAGGGGACCGTAGGTGCGGGCCTGGAGAAGCGGACAAGGCTCCACAGATATGGAATTTGGCTGGATCAGTGAACGACGCAGATGCGGATGTCGGGCCGCACCTGTGGTGTCGCAGGTGCGGAAGTTCGACTTTAAGTGTTTTCTCGCAGGTGCGCACCTGGGACCGCAGGTGCGGGTCCGCAAGTGCGAGATTTAGGCCGCTGGTGCGGAAATCCCTGAGCAGACCATATAAAAAGAGTCCTTAGCAAATTTTGGTCTTTCTTCACCATTTTCATACGGGTTTGAAGCTTTTGAATGATTTTTTAAGAGGGAAATCGATAGTTCTTCATTGAGGTAAGGATTTTGGATTTAAAACTTATTTATATGTGATTAAAGGTCTGATTAGTGGTGAAAATTGGGGAAAATCAGTGCTAAAATGGGTAATTAGGCTTGTGATTAAGAGACCTTAAAATGGAAATTTGAGGGGTCATTTGGACTCCGATTTCTGTGTTCTTGGTATGTATAGACTCGTGGGAGGATGATGATTCTTATGGTGTAAATTTTATCGAGTTCCAAGACATGGGCGCGAGGGGTCGGGTTTGACCAATTTCGGGATTTTTGGATAATTCTTATAAATTTCGAATGAGTTTCATTCCTTGGCATATAATAATGATATATATCTGATTTTTTGGTAGATTTGGAGAACTCGGATGCCGAATCTAGAGGCAAAGGCACTGGGGACTTGTATTTTTAGCTGGTGTTGAGGTAAGTAACGATTGTAACTCTAGACCTGAGGGTATGAAACCCCGGTATTTCACATTGTTTTGATAAATAAAGTGACGCACATGCTAGGTGGCGAGCGTGTGGGCGTGCACCGATAGGGATCGTGACTTGGTCCGTCCCGTAGCGACTAGTAAGCCGTATAATTGATTAGAAATCATAAAATTACCCTGTATTTTAGAGAGTTATAATTATCTATGGGATGTAAGCCATGTTTGGGCCCTTGTGCCGATCTGTTTACACCCTCAGGGGTATTTTTACACTATCCTCACACTATGTTAGTAAATAATTTCTGAACTCAGTCAGGCTTACTACTTGTCGCTATTTTCACTGCTATTACACTAGTTAGAGTACTGTGAGGTATTTTGGGCTGAGCCTCGTGATGTTGAGATGAGTTGCCCGAGTGGCTTGAGAGGATGACTGAGTGAGGCCGAGAGCCGAGATTTGTGAGGATAGTTATGGATCGGGCTGCACGCTGCAGCAAATACTATAAGGATCGGGCTGCGCGCCGCAGCAAATGTATATTGGATCGGGCTGCACGCCGCATCAACATAGTGCTTGGGATGTAGGATCCCCTCCGGAGTCTGTACACCCCCAGGGAGCACAGTCAACTATATATATTGGATCGGGCTGCACGCCGCAACATATGTTATATGGATCGGGCTGAACGCCACAGCAATTGTGTGGATACCTGGTACTTGTTGAGTGAGAGTGCTTAGTGTGAGCATGGAATACGGATAGTGTAATTCACAAGTGACTGAGAGACCTTGTTATGAGTGATACTGTGCCTGAGAGGCTGTTACATTGTGAAATTTACTGTTTTTCTCACTCTTCTTTATACTGAGCTTTTCTAATAAAAGTTGAATTATTGTTTTTATGAAATCCTGACTTATAAAATCCCGTCACTGCACTCAAGTTTTTAGTTACTTTGGTTACTTACTGAGTTGGTGTACTCACGTTACTCCCTGCACATCTATGTGCAGATCCAGGTACCGGACCATCTCACTAGTTGATTTCTGACTTGCTTGGAGTTTGTTCGAGGATCGAGGTAGCTGCTCAGCGTCCCTAGCTCATCCCTTTCCTTTCCCAGTTCATAGATTTTTCACACTTTGGATTTATGTTAGTAGAAAAGTCATTGTCTTACATTGTATTTATCGTCTTAGATGCTCATAACAGTTGACGCCAGAGGTCTGGGTCGGTATTAGATTTTGATTGTTTGGATTATTACTTTCTTGTTGAACTTGTCCAAAAAAAAAAGAAATCTTTACGAGAATATGAGGATATACTTTCTTGTTGATTTTATTGTGTTAGAGGGCTAGCCTAGTTTCACGATAGGCGCCATCATGATCCTTGTTGATTTGGGATCGTGACAAGTTGGTATCATATCCCTAGGTTACATAGGATTCAACGGTCATGAGCAGGTTTAGTAGAGTCTTGCGGATCGGTACAAAGACGTCTGTACTTATCTTTGAGAGGCTACGGAACTCTTAGGAAAACATCTCATTTTCTTGAATTCTGTCGTGCCATTCTATTGATTCTGGAAATCTAAACTTCTGTTGTTTCATTCTCTCACAGATGGTGAGGACACGCGCTACTGATCAGGGTGACCAGTGTTGATACCCATTTTCCTCAAATTATTTTTAAAAAAAAGATTACATATATACCTTCAAAATCAAGTTCCATAACAATTGATATTTTTCCATAATTTTCTCATATTTTTACAAATTTATTTCCAATTTATCCAGTATTTTTATTTCTAATAATTAACTGTAAATTGCATTACAAATGATTCCAAAGACATCTCTTGACTTAATACATTATTTTTGGCCTTGGTAATATCAAATTATTTTACAATTAGCCATATTGACACTCTTTGGCTATAATTGCAATAACTTTGCAATTATCGCCTAATCATATGTTTTATGCTATTTTGGCCCAATAAATAGTCATTTTATAATTTAAATACTAATTAATCATGTTAATTTAATTTTATTAAGCATCAATTTTATTTTTATAATTATCAGCTATTTTTATAAACTATTTATCTATTTTTATGGGGTTTTTAACAAATAGCCATTTTTTCATCTCAATTCTAACCTATTAAAACCAGACCCCTTACCCACTTAAACGGCCCAATACCCCAAGCCCAATACCTTATCCACCCGACCCAATACCTGATTTAATCCTGGCCGTTGATCAATCCAGTCCCCTCTTTCCTAATTTAACCCTAAAGACTACCCCTTTCCCCTCTCATTTCCCTCTCATTCTCTCCGTCGTTACATGTCTCATCTCTCTCAAAACCCTCTCTGCTAAACCTAGCTCCTCTCACCGGCCGTCGCCTTGTAGGTAACCATGGTGGTCTCACCACCATCCCCAGCCCCATGGCTCCTTCCTATGCCGGATTGATGCTGTCCTGAAGTTTTCAAGGGAACCAGAGGCGGTTCACGTACCTCCCATGATCTCACATGTCGTTCTCCGGCCATCCATGGCCGTCCGGGTAAGATTCTGTTATTTCCGGCTAGAACCACTGGTTTCTAAGCTGTTTCTCCTTCTCTTTGGGTTGTCTCTATGAAACCCTAACTATCAGTCTCTGATTTTCATAGATCTATAATAAATCTTGGCTTATTCTGAGCTATTTTTGGTGTTTTCAAAAGGTTTTCTGATTTTCATGAAGTGACTCTTCACCTTCTAACTAAGGTTTTCAAACCTCTTTTCAAAAATGATTTCCCCTCGTATTTTAAGTATTATCTTATGATTTTATTATGTTTAAGCTTTATTCAAGCCTTTTCCCTTTGTGTCTGAGTTATTTCGTTAAAAACCCTAAAGTCTTAGCTTTCACCTATAGCTCTGAGTTTTTTTTACAATGATGTGTTCATTTGTTCTATTGTGTTCACTCTGTTCTCTTGATTATTCTGTGATTTCGTGATGTTTTACCCCATATTGCTTATTAGGGTTTCTGGTTGCTATTACCATGCTTAATCTGTGATTCATCTCTATTCATTATTTATCGATACCTCTAAATCTTCGCCTTTCCTGCTCGTATTAGGCTCATTCAGTGATTCATGTCATTGTCCTATGTAAATCCCTAATTCCGTGTGATTTTACCCTATTTTTGAATCACTAGGGTTTCTGACTCTCTCTTATTATGTGCTTACTTTGTATAACCTATGCTGATTCTTAAATCAGTGGTACTCCTATTTCGAATCCCTAATTTCTTGTGATTGATTTACTTTAATTGATTTCCAATGATAATCTTTACGACTATTAGTTATTTCTTGCGTTATTACTATCAATTGATTCTTACAGTAGTGCTTTAATGAACCTGCCCCATATTCCCTACTTTGTGCTTACTATGTATGAATATTTCCTTATTTTCTCCCTTTTCTTACTTGTAACCTTTTCCTACAGTTGGAGAATTAACTTCCTTAATTAAGGAAGTACCTATACTATTCTTAAATTGATTGATTCTGATTCCCTTAATTGATTCCTGACTTTGGTTTGCACCTTATTTTCTAGTGTTTTCAAAGCTATATATACCCATACCTCTTATTTTCCAAACACACGATTTGATCTGTTCAAATCTCTCTCTCTCACAATTAAAAAACTCTCTGCTCTCTCTTTTGTGCTAGTTACTACTATTCTAAGTTAGCCGGCTGGAAGCCAAGGCTAACTATTGTGCATCTCCTACTTCCTGTTTGTGTTACTGCTTTCTTCACTTCATTGATATGTTCTAATTTAGATTTCAGTCCTCAAACCAACATGTTTCTATCACTGTTGTAATTCAGTGTGTTTCTAATTTGCTTTACCTATTATTCAACATGTATCTAGGATCCTGAACTCCCCTCTGCATGTTAAGTTACGCTTTATTTGACCAACATGTTTCTGTATACTTAGCACCTGATTCTTACGTGAATCTCCATGCCTATGATTGGTACATTAGTTTAATCACGGTCTTAGTTATTTTGGTGTTAATCTAACCTAGTACTTTACTGTACCCCTAATCCTCTGAACCCTTAGGAGCTTCTGATTGTATGCCTATATGTGTGTCTGCCTGCTACATGTTTGCCCTCACATGCTCTGTATTTGTGCCTCAAATCCCATTACCCATGTTTGTGATTGTTGGACTATCCCTGGTCCTTTGTGTGATGTTGAACTTTTATTCGAATCAAATTTCCCTCTTCAAAACTATTTTCTTACTTACCCTTTCTCAAAACTGTTTTCTTACTTAAGCCCCTTTGAAAAATAAAAAGCACTCTCACATATACTCTTAGAAGTCTAGGTTCTGCCTCTTCTGTGTGTGCAAACGCCTTGGGACCCTTGAGTTCCCTATGAACTTTGACACACAGAGGCTGGCCATTCCACACTACACTTACTCTATTTTGGCTATGAAATCTGGGTGTGAGCACTGCCCGGGAGCCCTTGAGGTCCTTAGGGAACTCTGACACACCCGGATTATGAGAAGGTTCTGAAATAATACCTGGCATTGAGGACTTGGAGACTTGAGCCTATTCTGTAGGCTCCCTATAGTTAACTTCTTATGTTCCTTCTATTTCAGTTGTGTAATTCGTATTCACTGGCCTGTAATAATTATTTGTAAACAACTCTGGGGTCGGATAGTGAAAATTAATGGGTGATATGCATGCTGTAGTATAATTAAGGGTAGAAACCATGCCTCTAGGTTTATTTTCTCTATGCGCAATAGCAGTCATGTTTAGGTACGCCATGCCATGCATTAGATATCATGACACTTAGGATTTATGTGTATTCAACATCTCCACGCTTAGAAATCCTGCCTATAGGATAAACAATTACAGCAAAATAAGCTGCTATTGCCTGATTCTGTCCATGTTCTGAAATTTCACTAGAAGTACTGTCTTAGGACAAATAAGCTGTAATCATGTCTCATCATGCTATACACATAGAGATCCTGTTTTAGGTAAACAACGATTAAAATCCGCCACCTATGCTATTCCTGAAACTGTGCGTAATGCTATGATTCTATGTGCATTTAGAAATCATGTTTAAGTTATTATGCATCATGCTGCATTAGATATCATGCTATAGGATCGTATCTATTTAACTGCATTTAGTCTAAACACAGAACAGTCCCCTATTCTTAGCAACTGGTAAGTAGTCTTTGAACATCTTCACACCTAGAATCGCATGTTATTAGCTATAATAACCTAGAGTCATTAACAAATATGAATAACTGTTGTATGCTATCCAACAATTAGGCAAGCCTTAGGTAATTAACTTAAAAAGATAAAATCACAACTGTCTTTGTGACCATGTTTAACTATCAGCATGCTTAAAACCAGTAGGCAAGCCTGATTAAGACTTCCTCTCTAAGTTATGCAATAATTTGTCTATCACCTAGATACCATGTTTTAGGATTCTGAATTAATATGGACCTTAATTGTGTATGAGACATGCTTCTTATGTGTACTGTGCGTGGAGGAATATTTGAGCTTTTATCTGTTTTCTATGCTTTCCTTTATCTGCAGTCCTACTTTTTTTGTTATCTGTCGCCTTAGAAATTTACCTTTAAAACCTGAGGGTCTGCCTTGTACCTCCTTTTAGGATAGAAGTCCTAATTTTCTCCGAGATTGATAGGAAGTGACATGTAACAACATGCAATAGAGGTTGAGACCAATACTCGTTTTAACAACCTTACAGGGTGGGAAGGGTAGAATATGGATATGATGACAGGTGCGCTAATACCACGTGTAGCCCCTCTCCGAGGAGTGATTACCGGGTATTGCATTGATGTGATCCATATTATTATAAACCTAGGACATCTTTTATATTCTTAGCTCGTAATCCTTTTCGAAAGATAATCGTTTTTACTGTTTCTTTAAAACATCTGCATGCTTAAGACTTAAATCCCCTCTTATTTGAGCCCTTACTTGTTATTTGCTAGTTGTACAAATTCATGAAATAATTTTGCCGGGAACCACACTTGTGGATCCTGAGGGGTGCCTAATACCTTCCCCTTAGGATAATTTCAAGCCCTTACCCAAATCTCTGGTTAGCAACGTAGTTGTAATTGAAACCCTTAGGTGCCCTAACACACCGTTAAAATCGTTAGGTGGTGACTCTTCAAAATATGCAAACCCCTTTCCCAAAAGGAAAGAGTTGTCCCAACCAATGTCATAAACCCGATATTCCGCGAGGGAAAAAGGGGGCGCGACAGCATGGCGAGTTTGCTGAGGATATCCAGGCTTTTACCATTTCAAATTGTTTCGTGAATTTCTACCTTTTTTTTAAATCCTTTCACCGTTTCCTATTCCCTTTACATGCAATTAATTGTTTACTTCGGTTATTTACTTTTCTTCAAAAACAAAGCTGACATGTCTTCTTGTCTCCTTTTGTAACTGCTTTAAATCATTACTACCGTTTTTACTGCTTTCTTTAATGTGCAAATACGTGACAACTTGTTTTAATACTTATTGCATAAATCATGCTCAACATTCATACTCCACTAGTGCCAAACAAAATACTATAGCAACGCTTGATGAGTGGTTGCGCCCTTCCTATACTATCACCCACTAAATTTGGAAAGGCTTATTTGCGGTAATACTAGTCGATCAGCGGTGTAGTCGACGGTTCCGTGCCTTTTTCCCTTGAGTTGTCCGCTCAAGGGTACCAGTCGAAAACCCCATAGAAACCTTACTCTGTTGCACTGTTGCATGCATCATGGTCACACTTAGTCGAGCTAAAGTGTCTTCCGCACGATAGCTTTTAAGATATCCTTACCCTAAAGTCCATCGGGTTTCCCTAAACCCAAACAGACGCCCTCACGTTCTGTGCATTTATTTGGAGAACTAAATGCTTCCTGCTAATTATTGACGATAAATAGTCGAGTCCGGTGGGGGTAAGGGCCTAACTTTATTTTCTTTGCAGAAAAAATGAGGCATGAAGTCCCCAGATTTAGCATGGTCTCCAACATCGACCCAAAACTGTTGAGTTGGTGAAAGGATCTGCACTCTAGCAAGAAAGCTATCGTCAGGAAACACTTGGATAACCTACCATCTTTCCTGGAAATCCAACCTAACAAAATGATAATAGAGGCTGCTACCCTGTTCTGGGATCGTGAAAGGTCCGTGTTCCGCTTTGAGAACATCGAAATGACGCCTTTGATAGAAGAGATAGGAGGGCTGGCTAACCTAGTATGGGAAACTCCGGGGTTGTTGATGCCTGAGAACCGCACAAGCAAAAATTTCCTCAAAATGATGGGTCTGATAAAGGACGCGGAATTGGTAATTTAGAGGATTCGTACATTCCTTTTGACTATTTGTACGAAAGGTATGGCTACAGCAAATCATACCGTACCTACCATGACGAATTTGTTATCACCTCTCTGGGACACGTCCATCGCCGAGTGTTAGTGTTTATGGTTTGCTTTTTGGGTTTAATCGTGTTCCCGATGAAGAAGGAAAGGATCCGTACCAGGCTAGCCATGGTAACTAAGACCATAATGGAAGGGGTAAATGGGCAAGATTTCAGCATTGTGCCCATGATCGTTGCAGACATATATCGGGCCTTAGAAAGGTGTCAACAAGGAACAAAGCATTTTGAAGGTTGCAATTTATTACTTCAACTCTGGCTCATGGAACATCTGAAAAAAGGCGAATATCGACAGGACATTCACCGCAGAATGTGGGATGACCACATTGCTTTACATCACCCAAAGAGAATGAATTATATCCCTGGCATGTTCGTTCAGCCTGAAAATGCTGAGGGATGGGTTGAGCTTTTTGATAACTTGACTGAAGAACAGGTTCAATGGATGTTTGAATGGTTTCCAATGGATGAGTTCATCATTCGATCCCGAGACGCATCATTTCTGATACTGATTGGTCTAAAGGGGACATACCCTTACGTCCCTGTTCGAGTTATGAGGCAAGCAGGAAGGAAGCAAGTAATCCCTAGGGTCGAGAAGATGAGCCATCTTCGAGCTGACTTTCAAAATAATGACAGTCCTCACAAGTGCCAAGCTCAACACCTGTGGCATTGCAAGGTTATACTTGAGAAAGACACAATCGAGCCAGACAGGTATCATGTCGGTTGTACCCCCTTCTATCTTGGTTGGTTAGAAGAGTATCTGGGTGGTCAGAGCAAGCCGGGGTACGTCCGAGGTCACAGGGTTATATATGAAAGGGTCGAGGCACAAGTCAAATACAACCAACTGTGCAAAAGGATCCAGGAAAGTGAGGATGACCACTACAAGATACATGAGTCCAACAAAAAACTTATCGAGGAATGGAAGGATCTGGCTATCAGCTCCAACAAGAGGCTGGGGGTACTTGGAACGAGGTATAATCGAGCTGGAAGAAAAGTTCATCAAAAGAGTTTAAGATTGTCAAAAGGCTGAGGGAGCTGCATTGGGATACCTAGCCAGAACCTACCTGCTGCTGGGACTTCGCGAGCTGGGAAAACTGTACAAGGAAAGCAAGAATGCCGAGTCTGGGGAAGGTCCTTCTGGGACCTACTAGATAGGAATGTCTTTATTTTCCTGTCAATGTAATAAGTTCAACGACCATTAGTGACTTTTATTTTCCTTCTACCATTTTGGGATTTGTCTATTTTTCTTATCAATAAAATGAGGCATTTAGAATTTTAAGTTCTCCAAATCAACTTGTCGCTAGGGCTACCTCGGGCACAAAGAGGTTCCCAACTTAGGATGCGCTTTACATTTTTGCATTATGTGTTTAAATACCGCAATACTCTTTTCATGATCCTCACTGACTTGGTTATATTTTGTTTTTATTTTTTCTTACTCCCCTCCCCAAAGGTTAGTTCGTGCATTCTGGCATCATCAGCCTATTGCACCAGATCCAAGGGCCCTCCACCTACTCCTCCTCCTAGTCCTCATAAGGGAAAAGATAAAGGCAAAAGTAAGATGGAAGGGTCCAGCGGCACTAGAAAGGAGAATATGATTGAACGGGTAGAGGCCTCTGATGGCCGAGGTATTCAGATCCTGCATGAGAACATGTCACCATTTGAACAGAAATTTCTGAAGTTTCAGGAAGAACTCGATCAAGTCCGGAATCTGGCCAATTTGTCATTTTCCCTCAACGTCCCCGACATCAACCTTCCAAATGCTCAAAACCCCGCACCTCCACAAAATATCCCAAGACAAAAAAATCATCCCGCACCTCACCATCACGCCACTCCCCCAAAGAACCAAACTCTCCCGGCGCAGTGCAATGCTTGCCACACCTCAAATAATATTCCACTACTCATCCCTGAACCTCAAAACCGCACAAAAGACCATTTACACACCTATAAAAATCCCAACTATGTGGAAACCGCTAAAGTCAGACCTCCACTCTGCCTATCCCACAGGCATCCGAGTCTCACGAAAAGGATTTACTTATCAGGAACCTGGCCGAAGAGCTTAGGAAACTGACCAGCCGAGTCCAGGGTGTTGAAGGAACCAAGGGGATTGAAGGGTTGAGTTATGAGGACCTTTGTATCCAAACTGATGTCGAACTACCCGAGGGGTACAAACCTCCAAAGTTCAAAATGTTTGATGGTACTGGTGATCCGAGAGTCCATCTGAGGACCTATTGCGACAAATTGGTTGGTGTGGGAAATGATGAAAGAATCCGCATGAAGCTGTTCATGAAGAGTTTGAAGGGAGACGCACTGTCTTGGTACATCGGCCAAGACTCTAAGAAATGGTCAAACTGGGTAAGCATGGCGTGTGATTTTATGGACAGGCTTAGATTCAACACAGAGAACGCACCAGATGTGTTCTATATTAAAAATTTGAAGAAGAAACCTACAGAAACCTTTCGCGAGTATGCTACTCGCTGGAGGTCCGAAGCCGCTAAAGTCAAACCTGCTCTAGAGGAAGAACAGATGAACAAGTTCTTTGTCCGGGCCTAGGACCCGCAGTATTATGAACGGTTAATGATGGTTGAAGGCCACAAGTTCTCTGACATCATCAAATTGCGTGAGCGGATTGAAGAAGGTATTAAAAGAGGTATGGTTACAAATTTTGAAGACTTGCAAGCCACTAACAAGGCTTTACAATCTGGTGGTGTGTCTAAGAAGAGAGACGTGGGAGCCGTAATGGTTGCACAAAGACCCAAGTCCCCACTCAAATACCAAACTTATCCAACATCTCCACTCACATACCATCCAACCCCGAATTACCAAGCACCCTCACCTTCCTACCAAGCTCCACCACCCACATATCAACCTGCTTCACCCAAATATTCACAACACTCTACTATCTACCACACTTATAATTCCCAGCCATCCCATTACCAATCACCCCCTGCACGCCAAAACTTCCCTAGACCTCGTCCCAATTTTGATTGTCGCCCTAAAAAATAATACACCCATAGCCGAGCCCATTGACCAGCTGTATGAGAAGCTCAAAGCCATTGGTTATGTCACAAAAATCCCTGCTGCCACCCCTGAGAACCCTTCTCAGTGGGTTAACCCAAACAAATCCTGTGCATACCATTCCCGCATGGAAGGACACACCATCGAAGAATGCCGCTCTCTGAAGAATAAAATACAGGCTCTCATTGACAACAAGATTATTGTGGAAAAATACCCCACTCCAAGCGTCTGCGACAATCCTCTGCCAGACCATAAGGGTAGAAGTATCCATATGATTGAAATAGAAAATGATTGGGATCCCGAGGGATCAATCGGGTTGATCGTAGAAGGTGATGACCCAAAGAAACCCGAAGTCACTCCCAAACCGATCATAGTCCAGATTCAACCATCTGAGGACGCTGAGGTGAATATGTCTATATCGTTTGAGTTTGAAGTAGCGCCACCTGCAAAGTCACCAGTGCCAATTGAAGTTGAGTTTGTATCTCCAGCAAATGCACCGGCATCATTCGAGGTCATAGTCTTGCCACCCCGAACACATATTCTATTTGAAGTAAGGATGGCTGCACCAATTCCGGTGGCAATGTCAACCACGCCACCCTTTTATTCAAACGCTATCCCTTGGGACTACACAGCCGAGGCGAGAAGGAAAGGCAAGGTCAGGTCTGAGGAAGCAGTCGCAGCACAGGGTATGACAAGAACTGGTAGGGTCTACACACCTAAGCATCTGGCCGAGTCAAGCAAGCAGGCTGCCAACCGGCCTCCCTTTATCGAAACAAGTCCCGATGACCTTTGGAGAAAGGTACATGCTAAGGAGTATTCAGTCATTGACCAGCTGAACAAGACACCGGCACAGATATCCATCCTCCCTCTGTTGCAGAATTCCGAAACACACAGAAATGCTTTGTTGAAAGTGTTGAGTGAAGCATATGTGCCAAACAACATCACTAGTGGGGAAATGACTAATATGGTAGGCCAGGTACTGGAGAGTCATAAAATCAATTTTCATGAGGACGAGCTACTACATGAAGGATTGGGGCACAACAAAGCGTTCAATGCGAAGATCATTTCATCACAAGAATCCTGATCGATGGAGGTTCCAGTATTAACATCTGTCCGTTGATAAAACTCAATAAATTGGGTAAAAGGCTACATGAGATAAGGGATGGAGAGATCAATGTGAAAGCCTTCGGGGCTTCTCAGAGGTCCACCATGGGGGAGATCAGTCTATGTCTGCAGATGGGACCAACTTGGTTCGAAGTAGATTTCCAGTGGATAGATGTGCCAGCATCCTACAACCTGTTGTTGAGACGACCATGGATTCATGCTGCTGGGGCCGTAGCATCAATGCTACATCAGGCGGTAAAATTTGAGTGGAACCACCAAGAGGTGATTATTCATGGTGATGGTAGCAACCCCATTTATAGTCGTCAAACTATTCCGGTGATTGACGGAAAAAGGAAGATAGGCGGAGGAACTTACCACCACACTGAACGGGTCAATGCTATCGACAAGGACAAGTGGTGGGATAGCAAGATTGAGAGCATCCTGAACTAGAGAGGATATGAGCCAGGCAAAGGGCTCGGTAAGAACTTCTAAGGGATCACGAAGCCCACAAAGCTCAAGGAACATGGCACCACTTTCGGTTTGGGGTATGAGTACACTTGGTAGGAATTCAACGACAGGTCGCCACCTTGGTGCGGTCCCTATTACCCTTTGGAGAAGCCGATACCTTATCTTGAGCAGACTTTCAAGCAGGCCGACATTATTTACGGTTCAGACGAGGAAGAAGCACTTGCAGCGATGATGAGTTTGTTCCTAGAGCACGAAGATATGGATTGTTGTGTTGTTCTCGAGGGGGTGGGGGAGGAAGGCTGTTCTATACAGACTGTAATCAAGGGGACATATCTCAAGAACTGGTCTATCAAGACGACCGAAGCCCGACGAGCCCCTCGAGGTAGAAAGGCTAAAACAAGCATTATTTACTGTTTTATTTACTAAATGATTTTCCTTTTCCTGCATTTTTCAATTTCTGCAATAAAGATCTTCAATGTTCAAAACAGTTATTCAATCTATCAAAGCATCTTCTAAATTTCTCTTACGAATCCAATATTTATTGCTATTGTTTTCTCTCATTACTTTATTTATACAACATTACTATTACTTGTCTTGGTGAACCGATGACTGTGACATGCAATGAGACAACGCAACAAACGGACATTGATTCAGATGATGATGACATACCTGACGAGATTGTCAAAGAAGTTGAGAACTTTTAGAACAGACCTAAGTCCAACCTGGATGAGACCGAAGTTATCAACCTGGGGGATTCAGAAAACGTCAAGGAGACTCACATCAGCATTCATTTGTCACCATCAGAAAAGAAAAAATACAGTGAGATTCTAAGAGAGTATGAGGACGTATTTGCATGGACGTATGACGACATGACTGGTCTAGGTACGTCTATTGTGGCTCACAAACTGCCAACCAATCCAATGTATCCACTAATGAAACAAAAGCTCAGAAAGTTCAAACCCGACATAAGTTTGAAGATCAAAGAAGAAGTTACCAAGCAGATCAACGCCAAAGTTCTCCGAGTAGTGGAGTACCCGAAATGGTTAGCGAACATTGTACCTGTGCCAAAGAAGGATAGGAAGGTTAGAATCTGCATTGACTACCGGGATTTCAACCGAGCCAGTCCGAAAGACGACTTCCCCTTACCAAATATACACATTCTGATTGACAACTGCGCCAAGCATGAATTGCATTCCTTTGTGGATTGCTTCGCTGGTAATCACAAGATTTGGATGGATGAGGAAGATGCTGAGAAAACAGCGTTCATAATGCCGTGGGGAGTGTATTGTTACAAGATGATGCCATTCGGCCTAAAGAATGCAGGGGCCACCTACATGAGGGCCATGACCACCATATTCCATGACATGATTCATAAGGAGATCGAGGTGTACGTGGATGATGTCATTATCAAATCAAAGAATGTTACTGATCACATGGAGAATTTGGGGAAGTTCTTCAATATATTGCAAAAATACAATCTGAAACTAAACCCCGCGAAGTGTGCATTCGGGTTCCTACTGGGAAATTGCTGGGATTTATTGTAAGCCACCGGGAAATAGAATTGGATCCGTCAAAAGTCAAATCAATTCAAAATCTACCACCACCAAGGAACAAGAAAGATGTGATGAGTTTCTTGGGGAGGCTTAATTACATCAGCCGGTTTATAGCACAATCTACCATTATCTGTGAGCCAATCTTTAAGATACTGAAGAAGGCCGCTGCGATCGAATGGACCGATGATTGTCAAAATGCTTTCGACAGGATCAAGGAATATTTGTCAACACCGCAAGTCCTAGTAACTCCCGAGCCAGGCAGACCTCTGTTACTCTATCTTGTCGTGTTAGATGGAGCTTTCAGCTACATTTTGGGGCAGCACGATGAAATAGGACGGAAGGAACAAGCTATTTATTACCTCATCAAAAAGTTCACTCCGTATGAGGTCCGACATTCTCTATTAGAGCGTACCTATTGTACTCTAACTTGGGTCGCTCAAAAGCTGAGGTATTACTTCTGTGCCTACACAACATATCTCATATCAAGGATGGATCCGTTAAAGTACATCTTTCAGAAGCCCATGCCCACTGGCAAGCTAGCCAAGTTGAAAATCTTGCTGAGCAAATTTGACATTGTTTACATGACTCTAAAGGCAGTTAAAGGACAAGCTCTGGCAGACCATCTTACTGAGAATCCCGTAGACGGAGGATACGAACCCTTGAAAACATATTTTGCTGATGAAGAGGTATCATTCATAGGAGAAGACATTGCAGAATCCTATGATGGTTGGATGATGTTCTTCGATGGAGCAGCAAACTTCAAGGGAGTCGGTATTGGAGCAGTCCTAGTATTAGAGACCGGTCAGCATTATCCGATATCCGCAGGTTCCCTTGCACCAACAATATGACCGAATATGAAGCCTGCATCTTGGGGCTCAATATGGCCATTGACATGAACGTCCAGGAACTATTAGTGATCGGTGATTCAGACTTATTGGTACATCAGGTACAGGGAGAATGGGCAACAAAGAATTCCAAGATATTGTCGTATCTGCACTACGTACAGGAATTAAGAAAGAGGTTCACAAAGATAGAGTTCTGGCACGTCCCCAGAATCCAGAATGAGCTCGACGACGCATTAGCTACTTTGTCCTCAATGATCCAGCACCCAAACAAAAATTTCATTGACCCTATTCCCATAAAGATCCATAATCAGCCAGCTTACTGTGCCCATATCGAAGAAGAAGCAGACGGAAACCCTTGGTTTCATGACTTCGATAAGTACTTGGCAAAAGAAGAATACCCCGAGCCTGCAAATTCCACTCAGAAATGCACACTTCGGAGATTGTCCAACAATTTCTTCCACAGCAGAGGAATCCTGTATAGGAGGACTCCCAATTTGGGCTTATTAAGGTGTGTTGATGCAAAAGAAGCATCAAAACTGCTGGAAGAAATTCATGCTGAGACCTGTGGCCCACATATGAACGGTTTTGTTTTAGCAAAGAAAATACTCCGAGATGGTTACTTTTGGATGACTATGGAAATGGACTGCATCCAGTATGTTCGGAAGTGCCACCACTACCAGATACATGGGGATATGATAAAGGTGCCTCCAAGTGAGCTCAATGCAACCAGCTCACCATGGCCGTTCGCCACTTGGGGTATGGACGTTATTGGACCAATCGAGCCTACCGCTTCCAATGGCCACAGGTTCATTTTGGTCGCCATTGACTACTTCACTAAATGGGTCGAAGCAGCCTCCTACAAAGCAGTTACTAAGAAAGTCGTGGCCGACTTTGTCCGCGACCGCATCGTTTGTCGATTCGGAGTTCCAGAGTCAATTATGACCGACAATGGTTCTAATCTCAACAGTGACTTGATGAAAGCTATGTGTCAAACTTTCAAGATCAAACACAAGAATTCCACAGCGTAGAGACCTCAGATGAATGGAGCCGTAGAGGCTGCTAACAAAAACATCAAGAAGATACTAAGGAAGATGATAGAAAGGCATAGGCAGTGGTATGAAAAGTTGTCATTCCCTTTATTGGGATACCACACCACTGTCCGCACATCAACATGGGAAACTCCCTATATGCTAGTTTATGGTACATAGGCTATAATTCCTCTCGAAGTGGAGATTCCATCTCTAAGAATTATACAGGAAGCTGAGCTCAGCGATGCAGAGTGGGTAAGAAGCCGTTAGCCTGCTCAGGTGTCCGGGAAACTGGAGTCTGACTGCCTCCCCCGGCCTGAGAAGTAGTGTCAACTGCCTGAGCAAGGGTGGTACACACCGTCAAGATCTGAGCCAAAGTCTCCTGAAGACCCGGAATAACAATAGGCACTGTCGGTGCCTGAGCCTGTACCGCTGGAGCATCTGCAGCGGGAACCTGATCCTGAACAGTAGGGGGGATCAACTGATACTGCCCTGGCTGCGGCACGGGCTGGCCCCTACCTCTACCACGGCCTCGACCACGGTCTGGACCGCTCGCTGGTCTAGCTGGTGGCTGATCGCCCTGATTGGTGGCGCGAGTCCTCACCATCTGTGAGAGAATGAAACAATAGAAGTTTAGATTTCCAGAACCAATCAAATGGCACGACAGATTCAAGAAAAATGAGATTGTTCCTAAGGGTTCAATAGCCTCTCGAAGATAAGTACATGCATCTCCGTACCGATCCGCAAGACTCGAATAAACCTGCTCATGACCGTTGAGTCCTATGTGACCTAGGCTCTGATACTAACTTGTCAAGACCCCAAATCCTTAACCGGCCGTGATGGCGCCTATCTTGGAACTAGGCTAGCCAACCATTCCAGACTATCAATATATATATATATATATATCATAATTTCCCAAAATTTAGCAGATTTTTAAAATAGCAGAATGAGATGAAGCAAAATACACACTCCCCCAAAACCTGGAGTCAACTGTGACGAGCATCTAAGACTGAAAATACAACGTAAAACATAGTGACTTGCTACAACAAAAGTCTGAGGTACAAAAGACCAGAAGAAACTATGATCTGAGGGAAGGAAAGGAGGTGAGCTGGGGACACTGAGCAGCTACCTAAATCCTCGAACAACTCCAAGCTCGTCCGGAAATCAACTAGTGAGATGGTCCGGTACCTGGATCTGCACAGAGAGGTACAGGGAGTAACGTGAGTACGCCAAATCAGTAAGTAATCAATGTAACTAAAAACTTGAGTGTAGTGACGAGCATTTAAATCATGTAAATCCATATAATGAATAACAATGGAAATGAGTAAAACAAGTCGGGAATCTACAATTCCGAATATTTCATAAAACTCCAGTTTCCATTTAAAAATCTCGTATAAAACATTTATCCAACATTTCTTATCAGAGGCTCAATGTAAGAAGAGTGAAAACAACATTTTCATAAAATATAAGCCCCGCAGGCACAATATCACTCACAATAAAGCCTCTCGGGCACAATATCACTCACAATTAAGCCTCTTGGACACAGTGTCACTCATAATAAAGCCTCTCCGGCAAGCCTCTTAGTCACTCGTGACTCCACTATCAGTATCTCATGCTCTCACTTAACACTCGCGCTCAGCAAGTACCATGAAGACACACAACTGCTGCGGCGGGCAGCCCGCTCCACTACATATATATATATATATATATAATGCTGCAGCATGCAACCCGATCCATATAATAGTCGACTGCGCTCACTAGGGGTGTAAAGACTCCTGGAGGGGCTCCTTCAGCCCAAGCGTTATATCTATTACGGCGTGCAGCCCAATCCAATATGTATATTGCTGCGGCATCCATATGTAACATATATTGGTTCGGCGTGCAGCTCGATCCATAAATATATATATATATATATATATATATATATATATATATATATATATATATATATATATATATATAATCTATATTGCTGCGGCGTGCAGCCCGACCAACATATAATATATAACACGTATATTGTTGCGACGTGCAGCCCGTCCCATAACTATCCCCACATACTCGGCGCTCGGCCTGACACGTATATACTGATGCGGCGTGCAGCCCGATCCATAACTATCCTCACATACTCGGCTCTTGGTCTGACTCAGTCACCCTCACAAGCCACTTTGGCAGTTTATCTCGACTTACGGGACTCAGCCACAAATACTTTTCAGAGTTTTCAAAGTAGTGTGATAACAGTGAAAATAACAACAAGTAGGAAACATGACTGAGTTCATAATTGTTCTAATAGGATAGTGGTAGAATAGTGTAAAAGTACCCCCTGAAGGTCTAAACAGGTCGGCACAAGGCCCCAAACATGGCTCACAACCCATAAACAAGTATAAACTTCCGAAAGACAGGATGTCGTAAGGTTTCAAATCGAATACGCAGCTTAATAGTCACTACGAGATGGACCAAGTCACAATCCCTATCGGTGCACGCCCCAACGCTTGTTCATACCCTCAAGTTTAGAGTTACAATCGTTACTTACCTCAAAACAGCCCAAAAGCTATTCCACGAAGCGCTTGCCCCTCGAATTGGCTCCCAAATACTCCCAATCTAACCAAAATCAGATTAACATCATTATTATACGCTAACAGAACAAAACCTAATCGAAAGATATGAATTTTAACACAATTCTCAAAATTCGGCCAAATCCGAGCCCCGGGCCTACGCCTCGAAATTCAATTAAATTTACGTCACTAGAATCCTCATCTGCAATTGCATAGGTGTTTCTGCGATAGCATAGGGTTAGTTTGGTTGGGCAGCATTTTTGTTCTTCATGATCGTGTGCCTTTTTCCGCGATCGCATAGAGTAAAAGTCTAGACAAACAGTTTAAGTTCTAATTTCGGGGGTTCTTGGCCATAACTCATTTTGCCATTTGAGAGCTCGGGGGAAGGAGATTTTGGACGATATTTTCAGTGGGATTCTTGTGGTAAGTGTTCTTCAATCGTTTTGGTGTAATTTCATGAATTTGTCTTGATTTTCACCATGCAATTTGAGGAATTAAGTAGTGAATTTGGGAAAATAGGAGGAATTATTTGGAAATTTCTTTTGGTAATTTGAGTGGGCAATTGTGGTCCGATTTTGATGTTCTTGGTATGTACGGAATCTTGGGAGGATAAGGGTTCTTGTGATATAATTTTTATCGGATTCCGAGACGTGGGCCCGGGGCTCTGATTTGGCTGAATTTCGAGAATTGTGTCTAAATTGATAGTTTTCGATTGGGTTTTGTTCCTTTAGCGTATATTGATGATGTTAATCTGGTTTTGGTTAGATTCAGAGAAATCGGGAGCCGATTTGAGGGGCAAGAGAATCGCGGATTAGTATTGTGGCCCGATAGAGGTAAGTAATGGCTATAAATCTTGTCCTAAGGGTATGAAACACCGGACGTCGTATTTCTCACTGTTTTTAAAATGGCGCACATGTCAGATGACGAGTATGTGGCGTACACTGATTTTTGGATTGGACTTGGTCCTCTCCGCAGTAACTATTGAGTTGCGTATTTTTACTCTAAATCACATGATAAATTATGTTCTAAAACTATTGATATATTTGGGCTATAAGCCATGTTTGGGGCCTCGTGCCGACCTGTTTAGACCCCTTGGGGGCTTTTTACTGCTATTTCCTCACTGTTGATTTATGATTAACACTCAGTCATGTTATGTTTAACTGATTTTGAAACTCAGCCTTATTTACACTATTTTGAGATATAAAATGTTGTTTTGGGTCGAGTAACCCGTTTTACTGATACGCCCGAGGGGCTTTTGAGTGTTTTAGACTAAGTGAGGCTGAGGGCCTGGTTGTGAGGATATGATTGTCATGACCCAACCTATGGGCCGCGACGGGCACCCGGTATCTTACTCAAGCGAGTACTAACGTAACATATCTTTCTTATAGTAATATCATGGGTAAAGGGGCCAAAAGGGCCGTCATGAGATAACCAGAATAAAATATAGGGGCATACTCGACATAGGATGACCAAACATGATATAGAAACTTATACATGTGACATACATGCCTATAAGGCTGACATGATCATTTGTAAACTCAAAACATAGGCCGACAAGGCCATACAAGTATCCATATACTTAATATCTATCTACAAGCCTCTAAGACTATATAAATGTCATATAAGTCGGGACAAGGTCCCGCCATACCAGTCAATACATGTCCTAATCATGTTTACAAAATAGATAACTCCAGAGCAAGTAGAGTGTAGCAACACCTTCCGCTGAGCTGATAGCCTACTAGGAGGACTGTCAACCTGTCTATAGGGACCTGCGAGCATGAAACGCAGCGTCCCCAGGCAAAAGGGACGTCAGTACGAATAAAGTACTGGGTATGTAAGGTAGAAAATCATAAATAAGAACAGTAATGTAAAGGGAGATATATGATATACAACATGTAGCATTTGAGTGCCTCTAAGAGATAGTGACATGAAATGCGTGGTACATAAATATATATACACATAATCTTTTAAAAACATCTGCCTCTGTGGGCATCATCATCATCATCATATTGTACCCGGCCTCAAAGAGGACTCAGTAAAAACATAGCCGGCCATCATAAGGCTCGGTAGAATCGTACCCGGCCACGTGGAGCTCGGTAAACTCAACTGATCAGTGGTTGCACAATAGGTGCCGTACCCGGCCGACTATAGCGCGTCTCGGTAGAGTAAAACAGATACTATATATAATGCATGCTAGACTCATGGAATCACACTCTAAGACTTTTAGAGTGACGTAAGGTAGTTGCACCTTCGATTAACATTATGGACATCATACCATCAATATGAACTTCACTAGGACTCAAGGATCATACATACTTTCTTAGAAAGAACAACATGGACCACCTTAGTTGCAAGCAGTAGATTCATTATGAAATAACGTATCGTTTATGTTTGTTTCACTTTAGATCATTCCAAAAAAATGAAGGAAGTTCCTTAACATACCTTTGCAATCTTCTCTCCAATCGTCAACAAAGCTCAATATGATCTTCTTACGTCCTCAATGAGTAATCCGACTTCGTTGTCATCATATAAGCATTGTAACTCTCATATTTCAAAACTAATACTGTACAAGAAAATGGACAGCACCTCCCCTATTTTTACTACATCCCATATGTTACCAAAAGTCACCAAACAGCCCAAACAGCAACAATATAACTCCCAATAAGCTCTCCGATTAGTTCAATAATCATTTTGAGTGGCAACCTCGATCGGAATCTGTATAACCCTTATCACCCTTATAGACTTCTTTCTTTAACTTAAGAACATCATTAATATGATAATGAAGTTATTCATCAATGATTCCATCCTTATACCATATATTTATAACAAAGGAAACAATCCACAACTCCAACTTTCTTCAATTTGCAACTTAATTCACTAGTTCATGTATCCAACCATTTAACTTAATCAACATCAAGATAACCTTAAGAACCTGCAAGAACACAATATACATACCTCCTACAGTAGCTTCAAGTTGAAATCCAAGTTATATTTAGCTTACCACAACCTTCAATGGCAATACAATACCATAGAAGTGACTTAAGCTAATTCAAGTATTATCTTGTAGTTTATTATCCTAACAACTTAACCAACATACAAGAAAGCTTAAGAACAATTAGTAGGCTGTTATAACTACCTTAAACCGTTTCAAAATCTTTAAATTTCAGAAAAACACAACCCACAACTATCCTCAATGACAACACAACCTCAAAGAAGTGTTATTCTTAACTAGAACTAACTTTTGATGTTGAGATATGGTGTAATACATTTGCAAGACTTGAAATAACCTAGGGTTGATATGAAAACCATGGTAGAGAATTTTACAGAATATAAACTGGAACCACCCAAAAATCAGCAATAACAAGAAGAACAAGATACTTACTAGCGCAATGGGATTCCCGACACTTGCTTTCTGTTGTTTGCCCTTTGGTTGAGTCTTGGATCATGAGAGAACCTTGAGAGAGTGTTTTAAGGTGTATAGGGTCTGAAGATACTGAAAATAAATGAGTTAAAACGGGGTTTGAGGCGACTTATATATATCAACATATCTAAACCGCTTATGTGGGTCCTATAGAGAGCTGCTTAGTGTAGTCTCACTAAAACGTGAATATCTCTCTACTCCGATGTTGTATAGATGAACGGTTTAATACTTTGGAAACTAGACTCATAGATCTTCAATTTGGTGGGTAGATAGTCCAATAACTCCAACTATTGGGATAAAACCGCAGTTATATTTGACCTAATTTTCAGCATAATTATGAATGTAACTTGTGAAGACCTTTGCCAACTTTTGTTCCACAACTTACTTGACTTCAAAACGTAGTACACGACTATCATACAACAAAAATATCTCATAGAACAACCTCATTATCATGTAATGAACCATAGTCTCATCATAAAGTACATGTTGTAACATTCCAAACTCGTCGACTTTCGATGAAACTTATTTTCTTCAATTGGTTTAGCTTCTAAGAGTTTCAACCCTCTTGGTACTCGTTATTCAAGATCGTAAAATATTTGTAACCTCCAAGGTAACATGATTAACTTACTTTATATACTTCCAAATATAATCTTATTTCTCAGATTACGTCAATTGCCTTACAACGTACTCTCCCTACGAATGCTGACTAATGAACTTATCCTTCTCTTAAGAAATAGCTCTTACGAATACTTTAATATTGCCTTTTCCATCCAAGGAGTTGTTCGGTGAATAAATCCAAAGGCTAGGGCATTCCTACTTTAGGCCTATTTCTCACTCCACGACTTGTGGTCATAATTATTGCAATCTCGTAATTGTTTCTACCTTCTTTCATGAAACCTGTATGATTCTAACCTTGAATGTGCGCCAAAGAGACTCTTATCTCCTTTTTTTTAGTTAACTTTTAACTAATCTCTAGGCTTCACATTGTGAACATATATAGTACTATGACAAGATGTATCTCTAGGCATCTATAGATGTATTAAAGTTCTTCGTTTGGTACTTTGTTGAACTTACAACTATTGCTATATCTTGTTTCATAGGCTCAGTTATCTATGCTTATGGCTTTACCATAGCTAGGTAGGTCACATACTATACCATAACTCTTACTTCGATTTATTATTATCGAGGCCTGCCACCCAACCCCAGGTTACTCTCTCCCTACTTATCCTATATGTATAAATCTAAGCCATTTAATGCTTCCTTATTACTGTTCATCTTAAGAATGACAGCCAAATCTCATCTCATACTTTGTAACTTTCATCCATCTATTGTTGATTCACCTTAATGTTGATCTATAATCTACCACTTGTATTAGCGAAAAATAGACTCGCCATGTGAGTCTATTAAATGGCAGCACGTGTCAGCAAAGCTTGGAGAAAAGTGAAGAATGACATGTAAAGATGACATGTGAAACACCCTCGGGACCGAACATACCGAGCCTATTAGCCTCGGAACTGGTGATAAAAAAGATAGCATGGATCAGGTGCAGAAGAATATCTCATAATTACAAATGAGGAAGGAATCAATTAATCCCAGATTATATGGGATTTATCATCATTACTCCATCAGTTACAAATCAATTATGTAACGTGCAATAAATGCAATAAATGATTGTAACGGTCAGAACAAGGCAATCCATTGCAAGATTGACTCAACATGCATGAGATTGACTCAGCAGGCACGAGATTGACTCAACATGTACGAGAGTAACTCATCAGCCACGGGATTAACTCATCAGTTACGAAATTAACTTATCAGTTACGAAATTCCAACATTTACACAACTGTTACAAGTCTTCCAAAAGTAATGGATGGGTTGAGTAAATGCTCATAACGGACCCATTATTCAAAGAGAATGGTTACTTAGATTTATCCCTATAAATAGACATAGTTTTATCACAATAAGGGGATACAACTTTCTTCTCTACAATTCTATACATTGTAATTCGTATCATCCTGCTCCCAAGTTAGCCATAGTTTGGCCCTTCAAGCTCTTTTCGGCTCAACATCCTATCAAGGATTATTCAATAAGAATTATTTCTTCTCTGCTTTATTTTTATTATATTATCTGTCATTGAATTTATTTTCCACTTCTCTATCATGTTGTATTAACAAAAATTATATCTTTCGGATTGAATCGATTTCTTGTGGTCCGTCACATAAAACTATTGCTTTGACCTTGAAAACTATTTTTTGGGTTAAACAGTTTGGTTCCGTTACCAGGAACTCAAGCAAATTTGCTATTCAACCAAAGGTACTAATAATTTTTGTTGATATTTTCTTGCTTTCAGTTTAAACCTTCATCATGGCCGAAATTTTCCAATCAACACAGTTGAGGACAACCAAGCTTGAGGTGGCTTTACCATGAGAAAGGAAAAGGCAATAATAGCCATGATACTGATATATAAGCAACAAGCAGAGAAAAATAGAGAATTTACATCGGCATATTGGTACCACAACTATTAGTACCAAAACTTATTAAATAATCTACGCCAAACAGTACCGAGACATGAAGTTCAGGTACATCAGGTAATTTTAATTTGAACAATTTTTGTTCTAACTTGACTGAAACAGATCAAGGAACAAGACGAGCGGGTAGAATACCTCTGGGATTTCCCGATTATCCCACGAGAACGATATGCAGCTTCGAGCTTTAAATGGAGAAAGGCACGAATGTTCAAATGACAGTCAAAAATAGGTCCGAGCAAAGAGATACGGGATTTTCTTCACGGGTTGAAAAAGATCCGAACCTTCTCAACAGGTAAGGAATCACCTTGCAAAATTGAAAATTTCCACAGGAGAAGAATGAAGGTTAGGAAAAGCAAGGGTAAAACACCCACGAGATTGTTTACAACGATACCGCACCTGACAACTGGAAAAGAAAAGATAGGTGCGGGATGGATAATTGAAGACTACGAGGAAGAAGGTTCATTAATAGCCATGGACAATTACACAAATAATTTCGGATACAATCATTGAACCGAAAGAATCAATAGCCACGAGGTCAAATGCTGAAGAACTAGAAACTATCATTGGCTTCCCAAATAGGAAGGTTTATGCTGGTAGAGACTCGACACCGAGTTTAAAGGAAAGTTGATTAAACTTTTACGTGTTAATGCAAATTGCTTTGCTTGCCACCATTGTAACCATAACAAGTGTACCACCGGAGATAATGGTTTATATGCTCAATATTGACCCGTGGTATAATCCAGTCAAACAAAAGAAGAAACTAGAGACAAATAATAAAAGATAAAGTTATGGAACCTCGAAGGTGGGTTTAGTCTGAAAAGTCGAATCATTCGGATTCGTTGCTAACATCAACCCATCATCACTTTCAAAATTTCGAGGAGAAATATGATTGCTAGTATATCACATTGTCTCAAATGTCTCAGTAAATGCAATCTTAATTCAAGAAGCGAAAGGTACACAATCTCTTATCTATTATAGAATGCTCTTAGACATGGAAATTGCATATCTATATTTCGAGAAATTGACTGTCACGACCCCAAATCCTAAGCTGGCCATGATGGCGCCTATCATGGAACTAGGCTATCCAATCATTCCAGATTTATCAATATATCCCAATTTCCCCCAAAATTTAGCAGATTTTAACTATATCAGAAAGAGACAAAACAAATACACACTTCCCCAAAACCTGAGTCAACTGTCATGAGCATCTAAGAGATGATACAGTCTAATACAAATCCTCTACTACAACAAATCTGAGAAGTAAAGTACAAATGATAGGATAGGAAGGAGAAAGAGTAGTGCTGCGGACGCCGAGCAGCTACCTCGCAATCTCCGAATAATGCTCCAAATGGGGTAGCTCAACTATCGCTGTGCCCCGGTACCTGAATCTGCACACAAGGTGCAGGGAGTATTGTGAGTACGCCAACTCAGTAAGTAACCAAAGTATCTAAAAACATGAGTGTAGTGACGAGCATTTATAAATCATGAAAATCCGTATAATAAGTGACTGTGGAAATAAGTAAATCAAGTCGGGAATTTACATTTCCGAGTTTTTCATAAAACTCCAGTTTATGTTTAAAAATCTCGTATAAAAACATTTATCATCAGAGGCTCAGTGTAAAGAAGAGTGAAAAACAGTAATTTCATAAAATATAAGCCCCTGGGCACAGTATCACTCACAATAAATCCTAGCGGGCAAGCCTCTTATTCATTCGTGACTTTACTCTTATAAGTTAATGCTCACACTCAGCACTCTCACTCATCAGGTACCATATATCAACTGCTGCGGCGTACAACCCGCTCCCATGCGTATATATATATGTATATATTGTTGCGGCACGCAACCCGATCAATATATAATGTAAATCGCTGTTGTGCAGCCCGATCCATATAATAGTCGACTGCGCTCACTAGGGGTGTACAGACTCCTGGAGGGGCTCCTTCAGCCTAAGCGCTCTATTGTTGCGGCGTGCAACCCGATCCAATATATATATATATATATATATATATATATATTGCTGCAGTGTGCATCCCGATCCATATGTAATATATATTGCTGCGGCGTGCAGCCCGATCCACATATAATACATATATATTACTGCGGCGTGAAGCCCGATCCATAAATAATGTATATATTGCTGCGGTGTGCAGCCCGATCCGTATGTAATATATAACATATATATTGCTGCGGCGTGCAGCCCGCCCCATAACCATCCGCACATACTCCGCGCTTGGCCTAACACACATATATATTGATGCGACGTGCAGCCCGATCCATAGCTATCCTCACATACTCGGCTCTCGACCTTATTACATATATACTCATAAATGCCCTCATAAGCCACTTGGGCAATTCCTCTCGACTCACGGGACTCAGCCCAAAATACTTTTCAGATTTTTCAAAGTAGTGTGATAACAGTGAAAATAACAACAAGTCGAAAACATGACTGAGTTCACAATTGTTCTATCAGGATAGTGTAAGAATAGTGTAAAAGTACCTCTGAGGGTCTAAACAGGTCGGCACGAGGCCCCAAACATGGCTCACAGCCCATAAACAAGTATAAATTTCTAAAATATAGGATATCATAAGGTTTCAAATTGAATACGCGGCTTAATAGTCGCTACGGGACGGACCAAGTCACAATCCCTATCGGTGCACGCCCCCACGCTCGTCACCTAGCATGTGCGTCACCTTATTTACCATAATAATATCAAATACCGGGGTGTCATACCCTCAGGTTTAGAGTTACAATTGTTACTTACCTCAAAACAGCCCAAAAGCTACTCCGCGATGCGCTTGCCCCTCGAATTGGCTCCCAAATGCTCTGAATCTAACCAAAATAAGACTAATAGCATCAAAACACGCTAACGGAACAAAACCCAATTGAAACTTATAAATGTTAAAACAATTCTCGAAATTCGGCCAAATCCGATGCCCGGACCCACGTCTCGGAATTCAATAAAAAATTTACCTTACTAGAAACCTCGAGCTCCCATGATTCTATACATACCAAGAACACCACAATCGGACCACAATTGCCTACCCAAATCGCCAAAGGAGTTTCCAATCTTCCTCCACATTTTCCCCAACTTTTTCCACTTTAATTCTTCAAATTACAAGCCTAATCCGAATCAAAATAGCATAGAAACAAGTTATATAGCCCGGGAACTTACCTCCACTGAAGACCCTCGAACACCTTCTTCAATTTGCTCCCAAATAAGCTCCACCGCATGCAAATATGGAAGAATAACCAAAACTTTGCGGAGGCATTCTTTTATACTACTTTTCCCAGTTAATCTGCACCTGCAGACCTTTCCTCTCACCTGCGGACCTGCACCTGCGGTCCCAGGTGCGCACCTGCGGAAACCCACTAACAGTCCCTTACTCGCACATGCGGTCCTTTTTCCGCACCTGCGGCTTCGCAGGTGCGACCAATTCTTCGCACCTGCGTCGTCGCACCTGCGGCTTCCCATTTGCAGGTGCGGCCACACCAGCAGCTATTTGCTGCAAATTTCCCAATTTCAAACCTCCGTCAACCATCCGAAATCAATACCGAGCCCCTCGGGGCCCCAACCAAACATACCATCACAACCAATAGCATCATTGAAACTTAGTCGAGCCTTCGAAACACCAAAAACAATAGGAAAACACCAAAATTACATCAATTCAAGCCTATGGACTTTGAAACTTCTAAATTTTGCCAATGATGCCGAAACCAATCAAAACACATCCGGTTGAACTGAAATTTGCACACATATCCAAAATGACATTATGAACCTGTTCAAACTTCCGAAATTCCATTCCGACCCCGATAGCCTATTTTCCACTGCCGACCGGAAATCGCCAAAAACTAATTTTCGCCAATTCAAGCCTTATTCTATGCCTAACATCGAAACTTCATTCCGAACACATTCCTAAGTCCCAAATCACCTAACGAAGCTAGCCGAGCCATAAAATCTGCATTCCGAGGTCGTTTACCTATAAGTCAACTGGAACCAAGATAAGAGACTAAGTGTCTCATTTCTCTCCAAAAATCACTCCGAACCCGAGCAAACCAATCTAACACAACACAATGAAACGGAACCACATATAATGAAGTGGAAACGGGGAAACAGGGCTAAACTTCTCAGAACGACCGGCAGGGTCGTTACATCCTCCCCCACTTAAATCCACATTCGTCCTCGAACGGGCCAAGAGTTTTTCTCCAACACCATCAAACTGCTACCTTGCCTACTATGCACATACCCAAGGGGAATCCCACGTCACCCTATCCCATATAGGTCCAATAGCACAACACAATTGAAATTTCGAAATCCAACCTGACCCATAAACCTTAGAACCAAATTTCCACTTCTGAAGTAATATACAAGATCAAAATTCCACAACTATAAACTGAACAAGTCGGAACATGCTGGATCAAGCCATATATGCACCCCAGATGAAATAATAATCCACCGCATGACTCAAACACTTATAACGATAACTCTTAACTACAATAACTGCTCAACGCAACTCAATACCGGTACATAACATCTTATCAAGAAATTTCTCACTCTAACACTTTCATATACGGCTGATGATGAAAGAAACACGTAGAACTAACAACCATTCGCCCGATCAGTCAGACATGAAGCTCCCCCTTCCCAAACAGGAAATATAGCAGATTTCTAAGCCGACTCCCGATATTTATCCTTCCAACTATGTTGTAGAAACTTCTGACAATATTCATTCTAGGTCCAATGACCTTTTCTCATCCAGAACAACCACTCTAATTACATGACCCATCGATAAAATTCAAACCCATAACCTGTGCAACTCGTGCACTCAATAGCAACATCCCAAAGTAATCAAATTATAAAAAAGATTCACATGGGAGGATTATCCCGCCATTAACAATTACCATCACAATTCCTAGCACACATCACAAAAATTGCGAATCCAATACCAAGGGTCATACCCCTACATAACCTCCGCTACACTGCGCGATCTCGTCCAAACGCTGGTCCACATGAAATACTACAAGCCACCTTGCCCAAAATCAATAACCGTTCAAAATTCGACATCAAGTACTCAAAGTGCATTGCCATAACCATGGGGAAACCGGACGATACCATGCCATACGAATCAGAAAGTGCATAACCAATACGCCTCAACCTCGCAATACCCAATTACTTACCTTACTCAAACCTAGCTATAGAGCCCAAATAAAACCGCACCGTAAGTGCATATAAATAACAATCACCACACCTCGCAACACCGAAGGGTAGCTCGTAGATCACCCTAGAACATGAATAAACTCAATCACAATCAAATGGTACATTCCTCAAAAATAGAAATTCGGAGTTAGCAATTCCGACTTGGTGCAAAACACACACTCATACGGGCCAACCAATAACCCTGAATCAACTATGGTCACCCACAATAGATAGATAAGCTACCGAAAAGTTCACAATGACTGAATCATGGTACATACTAACATCCGACTAGCTTTGCTCGCATCTTCACAGTTCACTACCACAAAATAACCTGTTTATGAGAACTATCAGTTTCGAAGTCCATGAAGCGTATGAATTACTATATCTGATCTCAATTCCACCGCTCGAATACATAGCACAATCCCTACTACTCAATCATTCAATAGGACCCATTTACCCAATAGAGTACATTACGACCTGTATTGAAGAATTTCCATTACTCGAGTCATCCCCAGACTCCACCTATGCACGTCATAACTGATCCTCTAAATACCTCGATCTGAAACCAATACAACACATAATCGTACAATCAACTTATCATTAACAGACTCCCCCACTTGGCTTAAAGCCAACTATCAAGACAAACAATAACTCACAATGCCCATAATAACACAACCTGTCTAACAGCTCAAGCCATCTGCAAATCTCGCATTCACCATTGAAATAGTCATGCCAACTTCCACAAGCATTCTAAAGTCAATTACAACATATATCATTTACTGGTACAAGAGAAATTACTACCGAACAACATATGGATCACACACCCAAGGACAACCCGCGGAAGACACCCTCGCCGGCTTAGCCTCAAACTGATATCTCCCTCTACACTTTCGAAGATCATAACTATCATGCAATCACTATATCCTCCTGCATCTAAACACAAACAACACCTACCCTCGAGGCATCACAATATGCGGTATAAGAACCCAACGCCGATGGCAGAACCAACACTTCAAAAATTTCACATACAATCTCTTCTCCCTCAAGGTATGAAGCACAACTCTCAAATGCTTCTCATGATCGTTTCGAGATTGGGAATACACCAAGATGTCGTCAATAAACACGATGATGAAAGAATCTAGATAAGGCCGGAATACACGGTGCATCAAGTGCACAAAGGCTGCTGGGGTATTGGTCAGCCCGAATGACATAACTAGAAACTCATAATGACCATATCTAGTCCTGAAAAGCAGTCTTCGGAAGGTCTGGCCCCCGAATCTTCAACTGATTATAGCCGGAACGCAAGTCAATCTTGGAAAACACCCTGGCACCCTGCAACTGATCACATAAGTCATCTATACGAGGCAAGGGATACCAATTCTTCACCACAACCCTGTTCAGCTGCCAATAATCAATACACATACACATAGAACCATCCTTATTCTTTACAAACAACACCCGTGCACCGCAAGGTGACACACTAGGGCGAATGAACCCCTTATCTAGGTGTTCCTGAAGCTGTTCCTTTAATTCCTTTAGCTCCGCTAGTGCCATACGATAAGGTGGAATAGGAATAGGCTGAGTGTCTGGCACCAGGTCAATAATCAATGTCCATGTCAGGTGGCATGCCTGGCAGGTCTGCAGGAAACACGTCCGAAAAGTCACGGACCATAGGAATCAAATCAATAGCGGGTGTCTCACCACTGACATCTCTCACAAAAGCCAGATACGATAAACACCGCTTCTCAACCATACGCTGAGCCTTCAGGTAGGAAATCAGCCTGCTAGGCACATAATCAGAAGAACCCTCCACTCAACCCTCGGACAACCTGGCATAGCTAAAGTCACGGTCTTAGCGTGACAATCAACAACAACATGACACAGAGATAACCAATCCATGCCTAATATAACATCAAAATCGACCATGCTGAGTGACAGTAGGTCCACTCGGGTCTCTAGACCCCCAATAGATATCACACACGACCGATACACACGGTACCAATGATAGTATCGCCCACCGGAGTCGACACATGAACAGATATAACTGAAGACTCACGTGGCATATCCAGAAAATGGGCAAAATGTGATGAAACATAGGAATATGCTACCCCTAGCTACGCGTATACGCCAGGATTCCATCAATGAATACAATAACAAAAGAGTGCTAATAGGGTTGTAATACACCGTTAATCAAATACACGAACTCTACTGGGGAAATGATTATCCCCAAAGACATTACTAGGAACTCATAAATCAACAGAAGGATCCGCTTCGCTGCGTAACTAAACAACATGAGAGGACTTCCAATACACTCATAACTCGAAACCATATACCAAATCGAGATAGAAATCAAACACTCAATAGTTCTTGCCACATTTCCAGCCAAACCTTTTGTCACAAATCACAGTCTGAACATATGTAACTATCAAATCACACTACCACATAGGTATCCAGCCACAAAGTCCCGTCAATAAGGACATAAATGGACATATAAGTCCCCAAATACATGTGCTCACACAACAAAGTCTTAGCACTCAAGCCACAAAATGAATCCGGCCTCAAGTCCTCCAGACTGGCCCATTACCAACATGCCAAAATCACATCTCCTCCATGGAAATCACAAGCCGTCGATGTAGAGCTGATACTGAGCGCTCTCGTGCGCGTTCAAATACATGGAAGGAATTCAAGAGTTACGCTCTTGGCTGGATAAAATGGATTCGCACGACAAGAATTCAAGAATGTGATATTTTCCTAAGGGTTCTGTAGCCTCTCGAAGATAAGTACAGACGTCTCCGTACCGATCCGCAAGACTCTACTAAACCTGCTCATAACTGTTGAGTCCTATGTAACCTAGTTCTTTGATACCAACTTGTCACGACCCCAAATCCTAAGCCGGCCATGATGGCACCTATCATGGAACTAGGCTAGCCAACCATTTCAGATTTATCAATATATCCCAATTTCCCCCAAAATTTAGCAGATTTTAAATATATCCGAAAGAGATAAAACAAATACACACTTCCCCAAAACCTGGAGTCAACTGTCATGAGCATATAAGAGATGATACAGTCTAATACAAATCCTCTACTAAAACAAGTCTGAAAATTAAAGTACAAATGATAGGATAAGAAGGAGAAAAAGTAGTGTTTTGGACGCCGAGAAGCTACCTCGCAATCTCCGAACAATGCTCCAAATAGGGTAGCTCAACTATCGCTTTGCCCTGGTACCTGAATCTGCACACAAGGTGTAGGGAGTAACGTGAGTACGCCAACTCACTGAGTAACCAAAGTATCTAAAAACATGAGTGTAGTGACGAGCATTTATAAATCATGAAAATTCGTAAAATAATTGACTGTGGAAATAAGTAAATCAAGTCAGGAATTTACATTTTTTAGTACTTCATAAAACTCCAGTTTCCATTTAAAAATATCGTATAAAAATAGGTATCATCAGAGGATCGGTGTAAAGAAGAGTGAAAAATTATAGTTTCATAAAATATAAGCCCCTCGGCACAATATCACTCATAATAAAGCCTCGCGGGCAAGCCTCTCAGTGACTCGTGACTCTACTCTCATAAGTCAATGCTCACAGTCAGCACTCTCAATCATCAGGTACCATACATCAACTGCTGCGGTGTACAACCCACTCCCATGCGTGTATATATATGTATATATTGCTGCGGCGTGCAGCCCGATCCATATATAATGTATATTGCTGCGGCGTGCAGCCTGATCCATATAATAGTCGACTGCGCTCACTGGTGGTGTACAGACTCCTGGAGGGGCTCCTTAAACCAAGCGCTCTATTGCTGTGGCGTGCAACCCGATCCAATATATATATATATATATATTGCTGCGGCCTGCAGCCCGATCCATATATAATATGTATTGCTGCGGCGTGCAGCCCAATTTACATATAATACATATATATTACTGCGACGTGCAGCCCGATCCATACATGATGTATATGTTGCTGCGGCGTGCAGCCCGATCTACATGTAATATATAACATATATATTGCTGCGGCGTGCAGCCCGTCCCATAACTATCCTCACATACTCGGCGCTCGGCCTAACACACATATTTATTGCTGCGGCGTGCAACCCGATCCATAACTATCCTCACATACTCGGTTCTCGGCCACATTACATATATACTCATAACTGCCCTCATAAGCCACTTGGGCAATTCCTCTCGACTTATGGGACTCAGCCAAAAATACTTTTCAGAGTTTCCAAAGCAGTGTGATAACAGTGAAAATAACAACAAGTCGAAAATATGACTGAGTTCACAATTGTTCTATCGGGATAGTGTAAGAATAATGTAAAAGTACCTCTGAGGGTTTAAACAGGTCAACACAAGTCCCCAATCGTGGAAAATACCCCTGAGGGTCTAAACAGGTCGGCACGAGGCCCCAAACATGGCTCACAGCCCATAAACAAGTAAAAATTTCTAAAATACAGGGTATCATAAGGTTTCAAATCGAATACATGGCTTAATAGCCGCTACGGGATTGACCAAGTCACAATCCCTATCGGTGCACGCCCCCACGCTCGTCACCTAGCATGTGCGTCACCTTATTTACCACAACAATATCAAATACCGGGGTGTCATACCCTCAGGTTAGAATTACAATCGTGACTTACCTCAAAACAGCCCAAAAGCTACTCCGCGATGCACTTGCCCCTCGAATTGGCTCCCAAATACTCCGAATGTAATCAAAATCAGATTAACATCAACAAAACATGCTAATGTAACAAAACCCAATCGAAAGATATATATTTTAACATAATTTTTGAAATTCGGCCAAATTCGAGCCCCGGTCCCAAGTTTTGAAATTCAATAAAATTTACATCACAAGAAACCTCGTCCTCCCACGATTCTACACCTCCAAAGAACACCACAATCGGACCACAATTGCCTACCCAAATCGCCAAAAGAATTTCCAATCTTCCTTCCCATTTTCCCCAACTTTTTCCACTTTAATTCTTCAAATTACAAGCCTAATCCGAATCAAAATAGCATAGAAACGAGTTATATAGCCCGGGAACTTACCTCCACTGAAGACCCTCGAACACCTTCTTCAATTTGCTCTCAAATAAGCTCCACCTGCATGCAACAATGGAAGAATAACCAAAATTTTGCGGAGGCATTCTTTTATACTGCTTTGCTCAGTTAATCCGCACCTGTTGACCTTTCCTCGCACCTGTGGACCCGCACCTGCGCTCCCAGGTGCGACCTGTGGAAACCCACTAAGAGTCCCTTATTCGCACCTGCAGTCCCTTTTGCGCACCTGCGGCTTTGGAGGTACGGCCAATTCTTCGCACCTGCTGCGTCGCACCTGCGACTGCCCATCCGCAGGTACGGCCACATCAGCAACTTAACACCAGCAGTTATTTGCTTCAAATTTCCCAAGTTCAAACCTCTGCTAACCATCCGAAATCAATCCTGAGCCCCTCGAGGCCCCAACCAAACATACCAACACACCCAATAGCGTCATTCAAACTTAGTCGAGCCTTCGAAATACCAAAAACAACACGAAAACACCAAAATTACATCAAATTCAAGCCTATGAACTTTGAAACTTCTAAATTTCGCCAACGATGCCGAAACCAACCAAAACACATCCGATTGACCTGAAAATTTGCGCACATATCCAAAATGACATTACGAACCTGTTCGAACTTATGGAATTCCATTCCGACCCCGATAGACTATGTTCCAATGCCGATCGGAATTTGCCAAAAACTAACTTTCGCCAATTCAAGCCTAATTCTACGCCGGACATCGAAACTTCATTCCGAACACACTTCTAAGTCCCAAATAATTTAACAAAGCTATCCGAGCCATAAAATCGGCATTCCGAGTTCGTTTACCGATAAGTCAACTTCCGGTTGACTTTTCCACTATTGAACCAAGATAAGAGACTAAGTGTCTCATTTCTCTCCAAAAATCGCTACGAACTCGAGCCAACCAATCTAACAAAATGCAGTGAAATTGAACCACATATAATGAAGTGGAAACGGAGAAACGAGGCTAAACTTCTCGGAACGACCGGAAGGGTCGTTACATCGGCATTAATTGCTATTGCCCTAAATCTAAGGCTTTATTGTCAATATCATTCAATTCTTGTAGTCAATATATTTTCATTATACAATATTTCGCATAAACGAGAACTGTCAGGAAGGCTAGTTAAATGAGTAGTCAAACTTGTGGAATATGATATTATTTATCAGCCACATACGACCATAGAAACACAAGTCTAGCAAATTTCATCACTAATCTTTGCTTAAGCATATTACTTGAAGCTGAAATCAAAGTACATGTTATTTCTGAAATAATTCTCGGGATCTGGGCCTTTTACATAATTATGTCCACAAGTATTAAAAGTCCTTGGTAAGGACAATGCTTAATCCCTATCAAAAAAGTATTTAGATTTCACAAAAGTTAGTTTATTACTAACAACAAAGATGAGTATAAAGTATATGATACGTGATTGAATTAGCTGGGGACTCAGAGCAAAAGTATTGATTTGACGATTGATAAAATCCAAGAAAACTATGCATCCCAAAAAAATCAAGTCGGATGTGCTAGTCTCGGATCTACTGCTAATATCACTGACTCCAGAAGAAACTCCAGACTCTTATTGAGAAATATCATTTCCGAATCAAACAATATCAGGATCAAGTCATCCCTTATCTTTGCGATTCCTGATTTATCATCAATTAGAATGAAAACGAGGTAAGCCCGACTAATTTAATTTTGGCATAATAACATCATTGATTACTTGCAGAGTGGGACTTTAGCCATAGACAAGCACGCTCTCGACAACTCTGAGTGTGTCTCATCCGGTACTGCCTTATTGAAGTAGAATCATATTTGAGAATATTCAAGGCTCCAAAAGCTAAAATGCCACATGTACCAAACAAACAAAATATATGATGCGAGAAATCTACAAAGAAAGCCGTGAAAATTACTCCGGTAAAAAGGCAAGATATCGCATGGTCCTGGACAACATTTTGGAACCTCCGTAGTTCCTAGCTAGAGTAAAAAATAAAGAAAGAGCTCTGGTACCGTCTCTATGCTGTAACTGGACCATTTGAAAGTCCATCAACAATGGAACTGGCTATCCTATCCGAGATTATTAAACTGGGGACTGTCAAATTATGATTCTAGTGTTTGAGTTCTCATACCTCAAAACTCAAACACTAGGGAGATCACTTATACTTGAAGATTAGTCAATCCGACTTGACATTTTAAGAAGTGATTCAAACAATCGATTGCTTTGGGAGATAAAATTCTTAGAGTATTCCGACATTATTTACTGCAATCTCAACTCAGTCAGTTGTATTGCTCATATCAAGCATAAAATACTTCAAACAGTGTTGAATGAGATCTTCAAAAATGCATATACTACTGTTACACACAAAGGATCAAGAACTCCATGTTGAGTCAAGAATCCCACGATAACAAACGAGACTTTTATGTTCAAGTCAACATAAATGTATGCAACTATGCCATCAGAATAAAGTTCACTTTGAACAAACACATGGATTATATTCAGTCCAACAACGACCATTCAAGTTAAAAAACCTTTCTTAATGGCTAATTATATTATGATTCGGATCGATTATCCCGAACATCTCAAATATTAGTTGGGACATGTGTCCCTCTCTACTTGGAAGTACGTTCATATACTCCAATTTGGATTCAAAATCCAATCAGATTTAATGTCTCTTCAAGACAAATCTACTAAGATCTATATTTATTTAGGATCAGTATTCCCTCAGACTCAATGTATTACTGAGATCAATACTCTAGGAAATCCTACCAGGATTTATACTTTGACAGACTAAAAGTCTACTCAGATCAATCGATCCTTTTTTACGCCTGAATGAAAAGGAGATGTCCTCTTCATAGCGTTTAAATATATAAAGGGGCCTCTTTTATTTTAAAGTTAGACACCCAAGGGTGCAACATTAAGAGATCGCACATGTAACAATGCACCCAAATATATATTTCAAGTCTGTAAGACTAAATATGAGCACTCAAATAAATTCATAAAGTGCCATGAAAAGTTAGTACTCAGATAAATTCCCTAAAGTACCAAATGATGATATTAGACCCGAAAGACACGAGGAAGTAACTGAATTTCCGGTCTAGGTCCCAACCCTTCTGATGAAATAAAAAGGGTTAAGCAGTCATCATCCAAAAAGTATAAACCTTCGAATCTCGTATGTAATTTCCTTTTCAGGAAATGGACCACATGGAAGGAATAATCAAAGTGCTCATACTTCAAAGCTCTAAAACTTGGGGGACTATAGAAGGCAAAAAAGACTGGGAAATGTATAACTCAAGTCAAGACTAAGGTCTACCCAACAAATAGAAAGTTAAGAGCGAAGTCAAGAGCCAAAAATGCAAGCCTGATTCAAAAACCTACAAAGAAAACACTCGTGGATGTAAACAAATGTTTAGGTTAAAAGAAATATTTAGTCAAGGGTTGAAAGATATACCCTTGTATTTATTAAAAACTGTTGTCAATGAAAACAATTATGGGTAAAAACCCATACCTTTATAAAAACTATTACAAATAAAAAACAGTTATTCCCTTGTATTAACTCGAAAAAACTGTTACAAAAGAAAACAGTTACAAAATACAAGCTTGTATCAAACCTGTTAAAAGAAAACAGTTGCAACATGAGTTTTAGACGATAATCAAACACATGTAAAATGTTGTGAAAGTTCAAACAAAAACTTTCTTCAGAAACATTCTTAAACATGTGAAAAATTCTTATCACTCTAATGCATTATTACACCATTATGAAGTTAAGAAATCTTCTTCATTAAGTGTCGGTCAAAAAGGGCCCTCTTTCATAAATCGTGCCTAATACAAAAAGGTATGAGTAATCTAAAGCATTTTTATAAATGCGAAGACTTAAAGGGTGAAACAAAAACCCAAACATTAAAGTAGGCAAAAAACAAAGCCGAAATTTATATCGAACTTGCCAAACACAAGGAAAACGTTTGTCTTCAAACCCCAAAACAAGACAGGGGTAAACCAACCGCTTATTGACGAAACGAACATGAGCATTGGAGTTGTCATCTGAATCTCTAAGTTCTGCACTCTTTTTTCCTTTGTCCGGTTTGTGTCCCTATTGGGTGTTTTCGGCAAGGTTTTTAATGAGGCAGATGCAATGGAGAAAAGGGTAAAATCTTCCACTTCTCGATCATATCACAGTGAATAACCTGAAAGTGGGGGAACTATCTGTATTGGCAAAAAATAGACTCTCCATGTGAGTCTATTAAATGGTAGCACATGTCAACAAAGCGTGGAGAAAAGTGAAGAATGACATGTAAAGATGATATGTGAAACACCCCCGGGACAGAACATACTGAGCCTATTAGCCTCGGAACTGATGATCATAAGATAGTCTGGATCAGGTGCGGGAGAATATCTCATAATTACAAATGAGGAAGGAACAAATTATTCCCGGATTATATGGGATTTATCATCATTACTCCATCATTTACAAATCAATTATGTAACGTGCAATAAATGCAATAAATGATTGTAACGGTTAGAACAAGGCAATCAATTGTAAGATTGACTTAACAGGCACGAGATTGACTCAACAGGCACGAGAATGACTCAGCAGGCACGAGATTGAATCAACAGGTACGGGAGTAACTCATCAGCCACGGGATTGACTCATCAGTTATGGAATTAACTCATCAGTTACGATATTAACTCATCAGTTACGAAATTCCAGCATTTACACAATTGTTACAAGTCTTCCAAAAGTAATGGATGGGTTGAGTAAATGCTAATAATGGATCCATTATTCAAGTAGAATGGTTACTTCGATTTATCCCTATAAATAGACATAGTTTTATCACAATAAGGGGATCCAACATTCTTCTCTACAATTATATACATTGTAATTCGTATCATCTTGCTCCCAAGTTAGCCATAGTTTGGCCCTTCAAGCTCTGTTCAGATCAACATCCTGTCAAGGATTATTCAATAAGAATTAGTTCTTCTTTGCTTTTTTATTATATTATATGTCATTGAATTTATTTTCTACTTCTCTATCATATTGTATTAACAAAAATTATATCTTTCGAATTGAATCGGTTGCTTGTGGCCCGTCACATAAAATTATTACTTTGACTTTGAAAACTATTTTTTGGGTTAAACACCATTGATAAAACCTCTTATGTAATATATCATCACTAGGGTTCACGTCTCATCGAGGAATATCTGAAGTGATTTTTCTGATCCACTTAGGGATGATACTATACTCCAATAACTGTATTTCATAGCATCCCAATGTGATTCATCCTATGGAGGTATTCTAATCCCGTGCAGTTCATGAAATCCTTTTTCTCAAAATCACTACTCAATCAAAGGCCTAAACGTCATCCTCTTATCATTTATCACAGTAACACCCTTACTTCACCACCAGGTAGCATTCCATCTCTTCTAAATGCTACTAGTTTTAAACTCCTTTGAGTTTACTCATGCTATACTGAGCTTTTTATAACATTATGAAAACCATCAACTCTCTTATTGTGATGGGTTTAATCCCGAGGACTTACCTATTCTCGTCACCTTCTCATTCACATATTCTTATTCTTACTCCTTTTTAGCTAAACCGTGTTGCTCTACCATAATTTAGCTTGCGACCTAAGCATATCTATTTATACTACTCATAACCTTCCTTTTAACATGCTAGCACCATAGATTTCCTTTCATGCCTTCTCAGTTGTCTTTAAATATAAGCAATTACTTTTCCTGGTCATTCTGTCACTTGCTACATGAATACTTGGCTTATCTTAGTGCCCATGAATACTGGAGTTCCCTGTATCTCATATGATCTCAATTATCAACTTTTGATTTTTTTCTTCTTCCCGTTCATTAGCAACGATAGGTGCAACTTTCTTATGGAGTGCATACAATATTATAGTGAGACTGTTGTTACAAGACCATTTCTTCTTTAGGTCACTATGCTTATGTTGAAGCCTTCTTCCTTATTTCCTCAGCTGTTCTTTCGTTCAAGTGCTTAGGGAAGACCCTCTGACTCTTGTAAAGCTGCGAGCTTATTACATTTTATACCCTACGGTATTTCTTATGTTCTTACTCGCCTATCATTATCCTTAGTTACTTACCTTCGTGCCCTTGTGCTCGTAGGGTTGCTTCTGAATTAAAATTTTAGTTATCTCCCGAGGGGCACTCTCTTTTATTTTCGTAACACTTATATTGTACCTTTTACTACCCCATATCCTATGGCACTACTGGCAAAGACCTTTTGGCGGAAGCGCTGCAATATTTCTCGAGGATTACGATGTCGTATTTGAGAGATTGAATTTCATATGTTGGGTTTCACTACGTTTATCTTGCATGATCTACTGATTTGTTTGTATCCTCCTATCTAGCCAAAACTAGGCTCTTCCTGAATCAACTACAGACTGTTGATCCACTCTCATAACTGTATTTTATGTAACACCTCTTGGCTTATTTCCTGTCTTAACTTATCTCTCGTACGGGATCCTTATGTATCAGGTGTTCATTCTATCTTATTTATCAATATCATCGAGTGTGAAACCCTTATTGAGACCCTGCGTCATGCTTGCATAATCTTCTGGAGTCATATTATATCTGTAGGATCTGAATAAATGCAATCTCATTCCTTTCACTCTTGTTACTGCATTCTTCCTTTACCATTCGATAGTTACCTCTTCATTTTTGGATTTTTTTTCACATCTTCACTGACATATTACTCGCCTTGCGGTAACCCTTCTACACCAGGTATAATTGAATTTCTTACGCACAAGGGTGACATCTGGTGTAACTGGCACATTTAGTCCCTTAAGCTTAACTCTGCTCATAGTGCTTGCTTTAGGGAAGCATTTTCGTGAATGACCTTTAAAGGTTATTCTTCTGTTGTCCATTCTATTATTGTCCAAACACGATCTCTGAAATTCTCACGATGCCGAATATTACCAATTCCCTCGATCCCTAATTCATGTTCGATTTTTTTTTACTATCCCGTGCTAATATTTATGTCTATCATTTTATTCTGAAAACACCAACAAAACGTTTTTTAATTTTAGCTCCCCCTGCTTCATCTCACTGGTTCTTTGGGACGCCTAGCATTCTCTCTCTTTTTTTAACTAGTGACAGGAGTCATACTATGATGAATATTTATCTCTTCTTGGATTCCACTGCATATCTTCTGAAATTTCTCAACATTCTAGTATTCATATCTGACTGTTCTATTATAAAGTGCACCATCCGGATGTCTCGCAAGGAGATCTATTACCACGTTTGCACTATCCTTTGGAAATGTTCGCTAATGATAATAATCATCCACCTATTTTGGGTTACTTTAACTCTAACTGGATCCTGATATCCTCTCCTTCTCTTAAGCTACATCAGTTAGCTCTCATAGGGCATAACTGAGATGAATGTGGCCAATTGTATATATCTTTATTACTGTTGAAAGTAACGCAGAATGCTTATATTTCTCTGCCTGGATTGTAAATACTGATAATCTTCACTAGCTGAGTACCTCGTACCCCTCTTCATCTTATTTCTTTTACTTGTTGAAACTTGTATCTATCTTCTGAATCTCTCATTGCCTTTCACCATAGGGGTGGATATATTTTATTTGCCTTAGGGCTCCTTATCAAGAGGCTTACCCGTCTTAGTACACACATGATCTACTGAATACCTTATATTTACTCATAAGCATCATGCAAAATGGAGTTCCTCTGACTCAACTCATTCACAACCACATGCAACCTCTTACCAATCGCCTTTCTAGATATAGGCATCATCGTAATAGAATTTAGGAAATTGAGTTCTTACGACTGAGCTCTACCACACGATCTAGAGTAAGAAAAAAAGTGACAGTACTAAATGCCCTGTAGCCTCCTGCTTATAAGTGTGGTGCACAACACACCCATAAACAAGACTTTACTAGACACTACTTGTAGACATCCCTAGGACAGAACTGCTCTGATACCACTTCTATGACGACCCAACCTATGGGCCATGACGGGCGCCCGTTATCTTACTCAACCGAGTACCAACGTAACATATCTTTCTTATAGTACTATCATGGGTAAATGGGCCAAAAGGGCCGTCATGAGATAACCAGAATAAAATATAAGTGCATATTATACATAGGATGACCAAACATGATATATAAACTTATACATGTGACATATGTGCCTATAAGGCTGACATGATCATTTGTAAACTCAAAACATAAGCCGACAATGCCATACAAGTATCCATATACTTAGTATCTGTCTACAAGCCTCTAAGACTATATAAATGTCATATAGGTCAGGACAAGGCCCTGCCATACTAGTCAATACATGTCCTAATCATACTGACCAAATAGACAACTTCGGAGTAAGTGGAGTGTAGAAACACCTTCAAATGAGCTGATTGCCTACTAGGAGGATTGTCACCCTGTGTATAGGGACCTGCGGGCATAAAACGCAGCGTCCTCACGCTAAAGGGACGTCAGTACGAATAAAGTACTGAGTATGTAACATAAATAAGAACAGTAATATAAAGGGAGATATAGGAGATACAACATGTAGCATCACTCGCCTCTAAGAGATAGTGACATGAAATGCATGATACACATATATACATAATCTTTTAAAAACATCCGCCTCTGTGGGCATCATCATCATCATACCGTACCCGGTCTCAAAGAGGACTCGAGAAAAACATAGCCGGCCATCATAAGGCTCGGTAGAATCGTACCCGGCCACGTGGAGCTCGGTAAACCCAACTGATCAATGGTTGCACAATAGGTGTCGTACCCGGCTGACTATAGCTCGGCTCGGTAGATTAAAATAGATACTATATATAATGCATGTTGGACTCATGGAATCACGCTCTAAACCTTTTGGAGTGACATAAGGCAGTTACACCTTCGATTAACATTATGGACATCATACCATCAATATGAACTTCACTAGGACTCAAGGATCATACATACTTTCTTAGAATAACTTTGTAAGAAAAGAACAATATGGACCACCTTAGTTGCTAGGAGTAGACTCATTATGAAATAATGTATCGTTTACACTAATTGCACTTTAGATCATGCCAAAATAATGAAGGAAGTCCCTTAACATGCCTTTGCAATCTCCTCTCCAACCGTCAACAAAGCTCAATATGATCTTCTTACGCCCACAATGAGTAACCCGACTTCGTTGTCATCAAATAAATATTGTAACTCTCATATTTCAAAACCAATATTCTACAATAAAATGGACATCACCTACCCTTTTTTGAATACATCCCATATGTTACCAAAAGTCACCAAACAGCCCAAACAACAACAATATAATTCCCAATAAGCTCTCTGATTAGTTCAATAATCATTTTGAGCGGCAACCTCGATCGGAATCTGTATAACCAATATCACCCCTTATAGACTTCTTACATTAACTTAAGAACATAGTTAATATGATAACGAAGTTATTCATCAATGATTCCATCCTTATACCACATATTTATAACAAAGGAAATAATCCACAACTCCAACTTTCTTCAATTTGCAACTTAATTCACTAGTTCATGTCTCCAACCATTTAACTTAATCAACATCAAGATAACCTTAAGCACCCACAAGAACAAACTATACATACATCCTACAGTAGCTTCAAGTTGAAATCCAAGTTATATTTAGCTTATAACAACCCTCAATAGCAATACAATACCATAAAAGTGACTTAAGCTAATTTAAGTATTATCTTGTAGTTTATTATCCTAACAACTTAACCAACATACAAGAAAGCTTAAGCACAATTAGTTGGCTGTTATACTTACCTTAAACAGTATCAAAATCTTTAAATTTCAGCAAAACACAGCCCACAACTATCCTCAATGACAACACAACCTCAAAGAAGTGTTATTCTTAAGTAGAACTAACTTTTGATGTTGAGATATGGTGTAATCCACTTTTCAAGACTTGAAATAACCTAGGGTTGATATGAAAACCATGGCAGAGTATATTACAGAACATAAACCACTTAAACAACCTCCCACACGATCTGGAACCACCCAAAAATCAGCAACACCAAGAAGAACAAGAAACTTACTTGCGCGACGAGATTCCTAACACTTGCTTTGTGTTGTTTGCCCTTTGGTTGGGTGTTGGATCATGAGAGAACCTTGAGAGAGTGTATTAAGGTGTATAGGTTCTGAAGATACTGAAAATAAATGAGTTAAAATGGGGGTTGAGGCGACTTATATATATCAACATATCTAAACCGCCTATGTGGGTCCCATAGAGAGCTACTTGGCGCAGTCTCACTAAACGCAAATATCTCTCTACTCCAATGTGGTATAGACAAACAGTTTAATGCGTTAGAAACTAAACTCATGGATCTTCAATTTTGTTGGTAGATCATCTAATAATTCCAAGTATATTGGAAGAAAATCGAAGTTACATTTGACCTAATTTTCAGCACAATTATGAATGTAACTTGTGAAGACTTTTGCAAACTTTTGTTCCACAACTTACTTGACTTCAATACATAGCACACAACTATCATACAACAAAGTATCTCATAGAAAAACCTCTTTATCATGTAACGAACAATAGTATCACCCTAAAGTACATGTTATAACATTCCAAACTCGTCGGCTTTCGACAAAACTTATTTTCTCCAATTGGTTTAGCTTCTAAGATTTCAAACCCTCTTGGTACTCGTTATCAAGTTCTTAAATATTTGTACCCTCCAAGGTAACATGATTAACTTACTTTATATACTTCCAAATATAATCTTATTCTCAGATTACATCAATTGCGTTACGACGTACTCTCATGTACGAAAACATGGTGTGTAACAATGATGCACCACGAGGTGGCTTGATATTAACGCTTGGGATAAAGGAGCCCCTCCAGAGTATGTACACACCTCCAGTGAGCGCAGGTACTTACTGAGTGCGAGTGCCGAGTTATTGGGAGTCATGAGTGACTGTGAGTTATGCTCGAGGGGCTGATTATGAGTGACAATGAGGCATGCCCGAGGGGCAGTTTCTGATACATGTTTTTGCCCGAGAGGCTACTTATGATTTTATCACTTTCACTCTGAACTTATGAAATATGTTTTGCCCGAAAGGCTTTTTATGACTATTATCATTTTTTACACTAAACTTCTTGAAAGTTATGTTGAAACTATTGGCAAGTATATTTCCAAATGATTTTACCGAAATCGGCTTTTAAGCGTGATGTAATGTATACATTGTTGGAGAGAAAGGTTGTGCTTATTGTGAAATGATGATTTGATTTATGTGTGTCTTACTAATCTGACTTGGTTTATTTTCATTACTACTGTGTTGGTGTCCTCACATTACTCCCTACACCTTGTGTGCAGATCCAGGTGTTAGGGCGGAGCGAGCTGTGTATCTGTTCCAAAGATTTTTCGGAGATTTGCGAGGTAGCTGCATACGTCCGCAGTTCTGCTCTCCCTCCTGCTTATTTTATAGAGTTTATTTTTTTTATTTGTATATTTTCTGTAGATGCTCATGACCAGTGACTCTGGGATCTCGAGGGTTGAATTTAATATTTTGTATAGCTTTAACTGTTTTAAAAATATTTAAAAGAAACCCTTACGGGTTATCAGTTAGTAAAGATGTAAATATAAGCTTATTACTGAGTTTAGTTTTGGCATACCTAGTTCCACGATAGGCGCCATCACGATTGGCTTAGAATTGGGGTCGTGACAAGTTGGTATCAGAGCGCTAGGTTACATAGGACTAACTGGTCATGAGCAATTTTAGTAGAGTCTTGTGGATCGGTACAGAGAAGTCTGTACTTATCTTCGAGAGTCTTCAGAATCCTTAGAAAAATCTCACATTCTTGAATTCTTGTCGTTCGAATCCATTTCATTCAGCCAAGAGCATAACTCTTGATTTCCTTCTATATATTCGAACGCGCCAGAGAGCGCTTGGTATCAGCCGTGCATCGATGGCTTGTGACTTCCATGGATGAGATGTGATTTTTGCATGTTGGTAATGGGCCAGTCTGGAGGACTTAAGGCCGGATTCATTCCGTGGCTTGAGTGCTGAGGTTTCGATTGGGTGAGCCGTGCATTTGGGGGACTTATATGTCCATTTGTGTTCTTATTGATTAGAATTGGTGACTAGATGGTTACATGGTGAGTGTGATTTGATGTTAGCTGTGTTCAGATTATTTGATTGTGACAAAAGGGTTAGCTAGAAATGTGGCAAGAACTATTGAGTGTTGGATTTCTGTCTCGGTTGGGTATATGGCTTTGACTTGTAAGTGTATTGGAAGACCTCTCATGTTGTTTAGTTGTGGAGTGAAGCAGATCTTTCTGTTGGGTTATGAGTTCCCGGTGATATCTTCTGGGCTGATCATTGCCCTAGTAGCGTTCATGTATTGGATTAACAGTGTATTCCAGCCGTATTAGCACTCCTTGTTATTGTATTCGTGGATGGTGTCCTGGCATATACGCTTAGCCAGGAGTAGCATACTTAGTATTTGAGGTTGGCATTATAAGGGTTCAGGGAGGAAAGGCTCTATGCAAAGTTCTCCGAATGTGAATCTTTGCCCAATTCTGTAGCATTCTTGGGACACCTGGTGTCCAGTGAGGGTATCCGTGTGGTCATATGTGTGTGGGTAGAGCTTCCAGAAGCTCAAGATTTATTTGACCACCGCTCTAGTATTAGTCCTGCCATCGGCTGCAGGTTCTTACCGCGTATTGTGATTCCTCGAGGGTAGGCGTTGTTTGTGTTTAGATGCAGAAAGGTGTAGTAATTGCATGATAGTTATGGTCTTCAGAAATGTATAGAGAGATATCACTTGAGGCTAAGTAGGCAGGGGTATCTCCTGCGGGTTGTCCTGGGGTGCTGGATCCTTATGATGTTCTGTAGTAAGTTCTCTTCTACCGGTAAATGATATATGTTGTTATTTGAGTTTAGATCTCTTATGGAAGTTGGCATGGCTATTACAATGGTGAATGCGAGATTTGCAGATTACTCAAACTGTTAGACGCGTTGTGTTATTATGGGCCTTGTGAGTTATTGGTTATCTTGGTCATTGGCTTCGAGCCAAGTGGGGGAGTCTGTTAATGATAAGTTGATTATCTGATTTTGTGTGTATTGGTTTCAGTTTGAGGTATATTGGCAAATCAGTTATGACCTGCAGATGTAGGGTCTGGGAATGACTCGAGTAATGAAAATTCTTCTATACAGGTTGTAGTGTACCCTATGGGTAAATGAATTCTATGGAATGATTGAGAGGTAATTCTAAAAGATGTAGTGTGTGCAATGTATGAATTTTCATGTGGCTTCAAGTGAGTGGATTACTTTCCTAGTATGTTAGTGTGCACACGGGTCAGGTTGATTCTGTCTAATTGGTCAGTGTGATTGAGATTTACGTTGGAGGGTGTCAAGACTTGTGGCATTTCTACATCATCATGGATTCTACATATCAATATCAGGGAGGTGAAGGTAATGGCTTTAGATTCGAAGGAAGTCTATTCGGGGTAACTATTTTGAATGTGGTACTTTTGGGCATATTTGAGAAAGTATTCGGCGGCTTATGAGCCTTAAACGGTACGGTTTTATACTTGGGACTCGTGTGGTGAGTCTAGGTTGAGAATCGTCGTATTATGACAAGGAGAAGTATCAAATTGAAGGTAAGTCAGAAGAAACTTGGGTAAGTACGACTACTTGGTAGTAGGTCGGATTGGCATGGTAAGGGATACGATTAGTTCCTTGGGTGTTCATGAGGTAGTGAGTTTTTACAGATGTTTCTTAGCAATGCTCTTGGATATTTGGTGGCCTGCGTAGCTTGGTTGAGTTAGAAGGATTCAGTCTTGACGGTTTGGTGTTGCACAAAAGGGATTTTGGATAGATCCTGATGGTTTCTACCACTGTTAAAGATGCATATTTTCCTCTGGCGTGAGGTGCAGGTGATGTATAGTGGGTTTGCTTCTAAATGGGATCAAATGGAAGTTCTTGTCTAGTTGGGTACGTAGTTGCTTGTGTCTCAGAAGGGACTATGGAGTTCCCGTATTTGTCCTAGGATGGCACGGTGTATGCGGTATGTTGGGTAGAGTTGAGATTTGCATATGTGAGGTCACGGTTCAGTTCTGGAAGTAAGGTCAAAGATAAAATTCTTAGGCATCAATTGCAGTTTCAGATGGCTAGGTAGATGATATCACTGTTGGGTGGCTTGATGAGGGTATACATTTTTGGAAGGTCATGTGTGGAGTTAAGGGTACTTCATTGGTGTTGCGACGCTCTCTTGTTGGATCGACTGTTGATATTCGAGGTTTCTTGGTAACACGGAAGAATTATAGGGGTATCCCTTGTGGAATGAGTGAGTGTTTGGGATGTGTTATGTATTCGAGCGGTGGAGTTGAGATCAGCTACCGTAATCCGTGCGCTTCATGGACTTCAAGACTAAAAGTTCTCATAAACATGTTATTTTGTGGTAGTGAATTGTGAAGATGCGAGCAAAGCTAGTCAGATGTTAGTATGTACCATGATTCGGTCATTGTGAACTTTTTGGTAAGTTATCTAGCTGTTGTGGGTGACCAGAGTTGATTCAGGGTTATTGGTAGGCCCGTAGGAGTGTATGTTCTGCACCAGGTCGGAATTGCTGACTCCGAATGTCTATTGTTGAGGAAGTACCATCTTATTGTGATTGAGTTTATTCATGTTCTGGAGTGATCTATGAGTTACCTTTCGGTGTTGCGGGGAGTGGTGATTATTGGTTATATGCACATATGGTGCGATTCTAACTGGGCGTTATAGCTTGATTTGAGTAAGGTATGTAACTGGGTATTGTGAGGTTGAGACGCGTTGGTTATGTACCTTCTGATTCGGGTGGCATGGTATCGTCCGGTTTCCCCCGATGTTATGGAAATGCACTTTGAGTACTTGATGTAGAATTTCAAATGGTTATTGATTTTGGGCAAGGTGTCTTGAAATATTTCAAGTGGACCAGCGTTTGGATGAGATCGCGCAGTGTAGCGGAGTTATGTAGGGGTATGACCTTTGGTATTGGATTCGTGTGTTTTGATTTTTACGGTGTGTGCCAGGCTTTTAGAATGACGTGGTGATGGTAATTGTTAATGGAAGGATAGTCCTCTCGTGTGAATCTTTTATATAATTTTATTACATTGGGATATTGCTACTAAGTGCGCGAGTTGCACAAGTTTTGGCTTCAAATTGTATCGATGTGTCATGTCATTAGAGTGGTCGTGATGGATGAGAAGAGGTCACTGGGCCTAGAATGAATATTTTCAGAATTATCTACAACATAGTTGGAAGGATAACTATCGGGAGTCCGCTTAGAAATCTGCTATAATTCCTGTTTGGGAAGGGGGGCTTCATGTCTGACTGATTGGACGAATGGTTGTTAGTTTCTACGTGTTTCTTTCATCATCTGCAGTATATGAAAGTGTTAGAGCGAGGCGTTTCTTGATAAGAGGTTATGTACCGGTATTGGGTTGTTCTGAGCAGTTATTGTGGTTAAGAGTTATTGCTATGAGTGTTTGAGTCACGCGGTGTATTATGTTATTTCATCTGGGGTGCGTGTATGGCTTGGTACAGCGTGTTCAGACCTATTCAGTTTATAGTTGTGGAATTTTGATCTTGTATATTACTTTAGATGTGGAAATTGTGTTCTATGGTTTACGGGTCAGGTTGGATTTCGAAATTTCAACTGTGTTGTGCTATTAGACCTATATGGGATAGGGTGATGTGGGATCACCCCCGAGTATGTGCATGGTAGGCTACGCGGCAGTTTGATGGTGTTGGAGAACAACTCTTGGCCCGTTCGAGGACGAACGTATGTTTAAGTAGGAGAGAATGCAACGACCTGGCCGGTCGTTCCAAGAGTTTAGCCTTGTTTTCCCCGTTTCTGCTTTATTAAATGTGGTCCAGCTTCATTATGTTATGTTAGATTGGTTGGCTCGGGTTCGGAGCAATTTTTGGAGAGAAATGAGACACTTAGTCTCTTAGTTTGGCTTAATAGTTGAAAAAGTCAACTGAGAATTGACTTATTGGTAAACGACCTCGGAATGTGGATTTTATGGCTCGGATAGATTCTTTAGGTGATTTGGGACTTAGGAGTGTGTTCGGAATGAAGTTTTGATGTCCGGAGTAGAATTAGTCTTGAATTGGCGTAAGTTAGTTTTTAACGATTTCCGGTCGGCAGTGGAAAATAGGCTATCTAGGTGGGAATTGAATTCCGGAAGTTGGAAGAGGTTCATAATGTTATTTTGGATATGTGTGCAAATTTTCAGGTCAATCGGATGTGTTTTGGTTGGTTTCGGCATCATTGGCAAAATTTAGAAGTTCCAAAGTTCATAGGCTTGAATTTGATGTAATTTTTGTGTTTTTGCGTTGTTTTTGGTGTTTCGAAAGCTCGACTAAGTTTCAATGATGTTATGGGGTGTGTTGGTAGGTTTGGTTGAGGTCCCAGGGGCCTCGGGTGTGTTTCGGGTGGTTAACGGAGTGTGTTTGGCCTTAAAAGAACTGCTGTTGCTGCTGTGCTTTCTTGATCTGGTTTCCTTGTATCCGATCGCAATAGTGAGGGTGCGATCGCATAGGGTTGGTTGGTGAGGCAGCAGAAATTGTGTTATGCGATCCCAATGTATGGTTCGCGATCGCGTAGTGGGAGGAGGCAGAACAATGCGGTCGCGTGAGGCTTGTTGCGATCGCACTGTGTGGGCGTGTGTGGCAATGAGGTGATGTAGTTGCTTTATGAGATCGCATAGAGCTAGTTGCGATCACATTGCTTTGAGGAGTTGTCTTACGCGATCGGATAGGTGTTTTTGCGATCGAATAGGGTTAGTTTGGTTGGGCAGTATTTTTGTTCTTCGTGATCGCGTGCCTTTTTCCGCGATCGCACAGAGTAAAAGTCTGGGCAGACATTTTAAGTTCTAATTTCGGGGGTTCTTGGCCATAACTCATTTTTCCAATTGAGAGCCCGGGGGAAGGAGATTTTGGACGAGAGTTTCAGTGTGATTCTTGTGGTAATTGTTCTTCAATCATTTTGGTTTAATTTCATGAATTTGTCTTGATTTTCACCATGCAATTTGAGGAATTAAGTAGAGAATTTGGGAAAAATGGGAGGAAAGATTTGAAAATTTCTTTTGGTAATTTGAGTGGGCAATTGTGGTCCAATTTTGATGTTCTTGGTGTATACGGACTCGTGGGAGGATAGGGGTTCTTGTGATGTAATTTTTATCGGATTCTGAGATGTGGGCCCGGGGCTCGGGTATCGGGTTTGGCCGAATTTCGAGAATTGTGTCTAAATTGATAGTTTTCGATTGGGTTTTGTTCCTTTTGCATATTGATGGTGTTAATCTGGTTTTGGTTAGATTCGGAGCAATCATGAGCCGATTTGAGGGGCAAGAGCATCACAAATTAGTATTATGGCCCGTTAGAGGTAAGTAATGGCTATAAATCTTGTCCTGAGGGTATGAAACCCTGGACTTCGTATTTCTCACTGTTTTTAGAATGGCGCACATGTCGGATGATGAGTATGTGGCGTACACTGATTTTTAGATTGGACTTGGTCCTCTCTGCGACAACTATTGAGTTGCGTATTTTTACTCTAAATCATATGTTAAATTGTGTTCTAAAACTATTGATATATTTGGGCTATAAGCCATCTTTGGGACCTCTTGCCGATTGTTTTAGACCCCTTGGGGGATTTTTACTGCTATTTTCTCACTGTTGATTTCGAAACTCAACCTTATTTACACTATTTTGAGATATAAAATGATATTTTGGGTCGAGTACCACGTTTTACTGATACGCCTGAGGGTCTTTTGAGAGTTTGTGACTAAGTGAGGCCGAGGGACTGGTTGTGAGGATACGATATGCCACGAGGTGGCTTGATATTAGCGCTTGGGCTGAAGGAGCCCCTCCAGAGTCTGTACACACCCCAGTGAGCGTAGGTACCTACTGAGTGCGAGTGCCGAGTACCAAGTGCCGAGTGACGAGTGATTGGGAGGCATGAGTGACTGTGAGGTATTCCCGAAGGGCTGATTATGAGTGACTATGAGGCATGCCCAAGGGGCAGTTTCTGATACATGTTTTTGCCCGAGGGGCTTTTTATGACTTTTATCATTTTTTACACTAAATTTCTTGAAAGTTATGTCGAAACTATTGGCAAGTCTATTTCCAAATGATTTTACTGAAATCGGCTTTTAAGCATGACAGTTTAATGTATACATTGTTGGAAAGAAATGCTGTGCTTATTGTGAAATGATGATTTGATTTATGTGTTTCTTACTACTCTGACTTGATTTATTTTCATTACTAATGAGTTGGCATACTCACATTACCCCCTATACCTTGTGTGCAGATCTAGGTGTTAGGGCGGAGTGAGCTGTGTATCCGTTCCAGAGGTTTTTCAGAGATTTGCAAGGTAGCTGCACATGTCCGTAATCTTGCTCTCCCTCCTGCTTACTTTATAGAGTTTATTTTTTTTGATTTGTATATATTCTGTAGATGCTCATGAACAGTGACTCCGGGATCTCGGGGGTTGTATTTAATATTCGGTATAACTTTAACTGTTTTAAAAATGTTTAAAAGAAACCCTTACGGATTATTAGTTAGTAAAGATGTAAATGGGAGATTTTTATGATTTGAGTGTAGTTTTGGCTCCACGATAGGCGCCATCACGACTAGCTTAGAATTGGGGTCGTGACACTTCCAAGTTCAACGGTTAAGTTTAGCACATGTAAAGATAGGCTAAGTGTGATGGATAATATGAAAATGACATCTTTATATGTACATGCTAAGGTGAATACCGTATATAGTGCAACATAGTGGAAACCTTGTGTACTCACACTCTTAGAATACTCAATCACTTAGTACGTATATGGCCATTTCAGCCCAGGGAAGATCGATCCATATAATATATACATAGACTGACAGTCACTCACTCAATACTGTATAACGCCAATCCAGCCCAAGGAAAATCCATCCCTAAATATAAATGATTAGGGCAAGATCCATCCCTCGATATAAGTCCACTGCGCTCACTGTGGGTGTGCAAACTATACAAGGGCTCCTTCATCCCAAGCACTATAATTATCAAATCTAAGCATAAACGAATAAAACATGTTGCGGCGTGCAGCCTGATTCCACAATATCACTCATAATTAGGAGCTCGATCTCACTCAATCGTCAATCTCTACGTCTCTCGGGCTCACAACCCTCATACTAAGCAACCCTAATAAATGATATGAGATGTGACAATGTACAACAACAGAGAGTGAGATATGATATGAACGACATAAGAATGAGTACAGGACTGCAATTAAACAATTAACTCAATATCAAGGACGACCATTGTGGGTCCAACAATATCAGCATATACCCTAAACATGATTTCTAGCATGATTGGCAGTCCAATTACTTTATCACATGATGAAAATACAGATAACAACAAGATAAATCAACTATACAGTTCCATGGAATCGACCAAGTCACAGTTCATACGGTGCACGCCTACACGCTCGTCGCCTCAACACCAATCACATCACACATTATTCGGGGTCTCATTCCCTCAGGACCAAGTTTAGAAGTGTTACTTACCTCAAACCATGAAAATCCTTACTCCAATACGCCATTGCCTCGCGAAACAGCCTCCAGATGCCCCAAATCTAGCCACAAACAGTTCGATACAATCAATATGAGCAAAAGGAATCAATTCTATAAGAAAACACTATGTTTTGAACCAAATTCAAAAGTAGACTCAAAAGTCAGGCCCTGGGCTGTCACGACCCAATTTGGATCATGACCGACACTCAGGAGCAACTGACCCCAAGTAAGCCTCATCAGTATTTTATAAAAAATCGGACAAAGTTTCTCCTATTCTAGGACTATCCAAAAATAATTTCCAGTCTCAAAATCAACAACCAAGCAACACTATTCAATTGACCAAAATAAGTCTCCACCATTAATAATCAACCCACTAGCAACCAGAAATACTAATTTATCTCTAAATTTGATACTCATCATAAGTCTATAATACCGAAAGAATACTCATGAAACTAAAAGAATGATTATGGAGCGACTTTAAGAGTTTCAGGAAAAGACCACAACAATAAATAAAATCCCCGCCCACGCAAACAAGTGCGAGGCTCACCAATGACTATCTACTTGTGTGCTATAATTAACGAAATCCTCGCCTATGACAACTGTTGTCTCTGTAAAAAAATAGTAGGGAGTGAGTCACTAGCTCAGTGGGTAATAACACTTAAGCACAACCATTTTTATTGGGGACAAGTCAGAAAACATGTTTATATAATAATAATAATCAGAACTATCAAAAAAGTAAAATGCTCTCTCAAAAACAGAAAATGTATGCTTCCTGTAACAGAATCAATTTAACAAATCGGTAAGAAACTCGGTAAATGCTGTATCATAGGAAATCTTTATATTTGGGAGGTTTCCATGAAAGGATCATGTAATCTGTATCAAAGAGTGAACCCCTTCATAAAAGGAGTCAAATATAACTTGTAGGTCCCTACTCGAGGGAAAACTGTAACTGTAACTGTATGCTAGTTCTAAACTTCCCACTAGCGAGGGCTATAACTGTAATCGGTAATCTGTAAATACAAGGTGCACCAGGTCTAACGAACCCGCCGTTAGCTATGGGATCCTTCAAAGTCTCCTCCCATTAATACTCTTTCTTGTAAACAGTCGATACTCGTATGAAAGCATTTTCAAAATAATAAAGGGAATATGATTTCTTATCAAATCATGTAATTTTATTTGGCAACACTAATCATATCACAAAAAATGGTAAAACATATCTAGTAACAATGAGAATATTTATAACAACTATAATAATTGCAAATAACTATTTTGATATCATATCGAGTATAGGACTTGTCGCGCATATGATTTCAAATATTCGATAACAAATACAATTTTCAAAATCATGTATAAACCATGCAGGTCATGAAAGCACAAGTTGCGGTAAGATTACTACTCACAGTACTCGATCCAAATATTGAACTTGTCACTTGTGAGCACTTGGTTAAACTTCTTCAACCACCTATATTATTACAAAACCAATATATATATATATCAACTTCTGGAACTAACAGTGTACGTAACTGGTTCGACCCTGTCACATTTAATTAATTTTCCAATTTAATTCCTCTGGAATATAAATATTGATTATTTGTTAATCACTAGGTAGTACTAAAAGGGATGGGAAACTAGTTTATATTTTCTTTATTTATCGTTATAAGTAGGCAAAAAAAAAGTTTGTATTTCTAGGAAAATCAATACTTTTTTCTATTTCACGTAGTGCTTTGCAAGCACTCACAATCTCTCTAATAAAATCTCTAGCATGATATTATTTAATTACTTAGAATGAAGGAATTGATCTTGCTTATGGGTATTCTTGTATCCAATTCAATTGAAGATCAACTCAATATTTAACTCAACCCAGGATAAACTAAATATACCCATATCAATGGGATAACATAATACACCTGGAAATCTGAAATAGTAGTAGCTAGGAACAACAATATTGGAGCACCAGATTGCTAGCCTCTTCCCTCTTTTTTTTTTTTCCTTCTTCTTCTTCTTCTTCTCTTTTTTTCCCCTTCTCTGCGTTTCTTTTTTTTTTTTGCCGTTCTTTTCCGTAGGTTCTTTCCCTTCCCCCAAATCCCTTTTGCTTTTGTCCTTGGGAAGATTGTGTGTCTAGTGGGCTTCGGCCATTTTGTTTGCATTCTTTCCCCTTTTGGTTTTTTTTGTTTGTTTTATTAGTTTGTTCCTTTTTTTTGACTTAAATTGTTTGTTAAATGTTGAATATGTCCTTATTTGAAAATATTGGGGTATTACACGGGCCCATGTCTCTGAATCCAATAAATATCACAAAATTCAAAAGCCCATTCAACCACAAGTCCAACCATACCAAATTTACCAAAAATCTGACACCAACTCGACACCCAAAATCCTAAATAAAACTCTCCTAATTCCTAGCCTCAAACTCCTAAATTCCACCTTAAATACACATAAACTAGGTGGAAAATCAATGGAGAGACACAATTATTGAATAAATTAAATCACAAGTGACTTACCTCAAGAAATCCCCCAAAAATACTCTCAAGAATCGCCAAATCCCGAACTTGAAATGTTTAAAATGGTGAAAATCTCAGAACCCTCATTTTTAGAACACTGCCCAGGCTTTTTTGCACGCGTGGCTAGATATCCGCAAATGAGGCTTCTTCTGCGGGAATCACTTATATCCCAGGGCCCGTATTTGTGCTCCAGGTTCCGCACCTACGGAAGCGCTTCTGTGGCCCATTATCCGCTTTTGCGGAAACAACCTACGCCTCTCAACTCCACATATGCGGAGCCTTGCTCGCACCTGCGGGCCCGTAGATGCGGTTACCCCCTCACACCTGCATCCTACCCCAGACCAGCTCAGCTATGCACCTGTGCAAATCTAGTCGCACCTATGGCATCGCACCTGCAGCTAATCTCTTGCAGGTGCGATCACACTAGAAAACTCCCAGCTTCAGCAATGCACTAAGTCTCATTTTTTATCTGTTAACCATACGAAATCAACCCGAGGCCCCCGGGACCTCAACAAAACATATCAACAAGTCCTAAAACACTATGCAAACATAGTCGAGCCTCCAGATAACTTCAAACAACACAAAAAACACGAATCACACCCCAATTCAAGCCTAATGAAACTAAGGGAATTCCAACTTCTACAATCACATCCAATTGAACCAAAATTTGGCACACAAGTCACAAATAATACCATGGACCTTCTCCAACTCCTAGGTTCCCAATCCCTCTCTGTTGAACTTCCAAATTTCCATCTTTTACCATTTCAAGCTGATATGTGGCTATAATTCATGGTTTAAAGCATTATGTGCTGCACATTTTATGTGCGTTAATGATAAAAATACACGTCATATGTACATAATGGAGTCTATTTCATGTGTAGGTGAATTGGATATGGAAGCCTAGCTAAATGGATGCATAAACGTCAAAAATACGCTCAAGAGTCAAAAAGGAGTGAACCCGGCTATAGCTCGGCATTTGAGCTGTAAAGCCTGGTCATACCGGGCTATAGACGGGCGTTTGGGCTATACAGCCTGGTAAGACCAGGCATTTGGGGAGAATTTTACCCATAACGCCCGACCTAGCCAGGCATTAGCCATGGGTTTGGCCTGTAATGCCTGGTCCCTGATTCAGCCAAGTCCGAGTTTTGAAGGTTTTAAGTGTTTCTCGGTTTGACTAGAAGTATCCTACACGTTTAGGGTTTGTCCCAAAACATATAAATAGACCCAAAAACACAAGTTTGGGGGAGGTATGCCATTTTGGAGAGAAGATACACACGTGATCATTAGGAAGCGAAGGATTTCTCAGTTTTGTTCATCTTATTCTAGTATTTTCAATATATGCAACACTTATGCAATTGTTTGATTATAGTATGAGTGGCTAAACACCCATTGTTCTGGGGTTGTGGTTTAGCCATGAATATTGTTATTCGACATTAATTTAACCTTGATTATAGTTTACTCAATATATGGTTGTTTCTTTAATTCTGTGTTTAATTGCTTAATTGTCTGGCCAACAATTTGGTTCTATATACTATCTATGTTATGCTTGGGAAAACCGTATATAGATTAAAGAAGAATTGAAGAGTGCGCGAGATTAACTCTTAAGGGGAGTGGATTTGTGGTTAGGATAGGAATATACCTAGTGACCGTGCTTAATTAAACATCGTAATCTTAGTGCATTCTAATAGATTAATTTCATAGGAATATAGGCGTTAATCTATTGGGAATAGGCGAGTAGTGCTTCGGGAGAAGGCTATGAGAGCGTTTATCGATTAATTAGCAACCATGAGTCAATTATATGAAGGGTAGAGTTAATTAGAATGCAATACAAGTGGTGAATTGATCACAACCCTGTAATATTTTCCTCTATTGAATACAAAACAATACTTTCGTACTTGATAATTAGTTATTCCATAGATTCGTAGTAGAATTTAGTTACATTCCTTGATTTTATTTTGGATTGATTTAATAACAATTAGAGTGATTCAGCGAGTAGTTTACGCAAGTCCCTGTGGGTTTGACATTCGGTTTAACATTATATTACTTGCTACGACCACGTATACTTGCGTGGGCATTTGGGACCAACAAGTTTTTGGCGGCATTGTCGGGGACTTGAATATACACTACTTTCTAGTTACTTGCTTTAATTGTTCAGGAGGTGGAAATGCCCAGTATTACTAATGTTACCTCCAGCATCCTGAAGCCCGGAATCAATTGGCACTTCGAACTAAAACAGAGCATGATCCAGCTACTTCATGCAAACGGGTAGTTTATGGCTCTTCCACACGAGGATCCTCAGCAGCACATTCTGAACTTCTTGGAGATTAGTGATACTTATATCACTAACGGGGTCACGCCAGATCCAGTGAGGCTCACGCTTTTCCCATTCTCTCTATTGGGCGAAGCAAAGCGATGGCTGAAGGCAGAACCAGCTAATTCCATTACAACATGGAATAATTTGGCGAGAATATTTCTGGCAAGGTTATTCCCTTCGGGAAAAACTGCAAAGATCAGGAGTGAGATAGTCTCCTTCCTTTAAACAGAAAACGGGTGAATCTTTATATTCAGCATGGGAAAGGTTCAAGGGGCTACTCAGAGATTGCCCTCATCACAATCAGACAAACAAGGTGTTAGTTCACACTTTCATTGAAGGGCTCCATCCGCAAACAAATATTGTGGTAGATGCAATAGCCGGAGGTCAGGTGTTGGAGAATAATTATGATGAAATATTTGCATTACAGAATAAATTATCCAAAAGCAATCCAGATTGGCGAGGTGAGATGGGGAGAAATGTGGTTCAACAGTCACCAGGGGTTCTTGAACTAGATGTGGTCTCAGCATTGTCAACTCAGATTTCCACATTGACTAACCAAGTAAATCAGATGAACCTGATCATTAACAAGCAACAATCTCAAGCAGTGCAACAGGCCCAACCAGTGCAACATATTCAGGTATTTTGTGAAGTCCGTANGCTGATCACCAAGCCCAGACTGTAGCGATGAGAAATTTAGAACGTCAAGTGGGGCAACTCACCAGTTCTCAATATACCCGACCAACGGGGGCTCTTCCAAGTGAAACTGAAGCTAATCCTAAATCATCTGTTAATGCTATATCATTGAGGAATAGGAAGAAATTGGAAAAGAGAAAGCAGGAAACTTTTAACGAGAAACCATCCACTATTGAATCAACATCACACAACCCAAAAGAATCAGATAAGCCAGCAAAGGAGGCGGTGGCTGAGCAATCCCCACCAATTGTTGCGAGGCCACCCTCTCCATTCCCTCAAAGGTTGTAAAAGGTGAAAGATAATACAGCATACAAAAAGTTTCTTGACCTCTTGAAGCAGGTGCAAATCAATATTCCACTGGTAGACATTCTGCAGGAGGTGCCCAAATATGCTAAATACATCAAGGACATTGTGGCCAATAAACAAAGGCTGACTGAGTTCAAAACCGTGACGCTCACTGAGGAAGTTAGCTCAAGAATTCAAAGCAAGCTACCTCAGAAATTAAAAGATCCGGGTAGTTTTACTATCCAAATCTCAATTGGTAAGCATGCAGTCGGGCGAGCTTTGCGCGATCTTGGGGAAAGCATTAATCTGATGCCGCTATCTGTGTTCAAGCAGTTGGGGTTGGGTGAGCCACGCCCAACAACAGTGATTTTACAATTGGCTGATCGCTCCCTTGCGCATCCTGAGGTAGTAATTGAAGATGTGCTGGTTCAGGTGGGCTCTTTCATATTCCCAGCTGATTTCATTATTTTGGACTATGAGGCTGATCAGGAAGTCCCATTTATTTTAGGGGTGTCCCTTCCTAGTTACATGCCGAGCTATCATTGATGCGTGTGAAGGGAAAATGACGATGCGAGTTGGTGATCGAGTGGAGGTGTTTAATGTTTATAAGGCACTCAAGTTACCTGTCCACTATGAAGATCTATTCATGATTACTGTAGTGGAAAGAAAATTGGCGTCAATGCTTCCGTACATGAGTCCTGTTGAGCCTCTTGAGAGAGTGTTGGTTGGGGATGAAAAAGACTGTGGGGATGAAACAAGGAGACATTGAGAAAGTTCTTGAAGTATCCTGCAGTTACCTCCACGGGCTAGGAAAATTTGAAGAGTTGAACAAGACTGTTACTCTAACCCCTCCCAAGCAATCTATTGAAGAGGCTCCCAAGCTGGAACTCAAACCTCTTCTAGTACATTTACGCTATGCTTATTTGGGGAATTCTGAGACATTGCCCGTGATCATCTCATCTAGCCTGACTAATACACAAGAGCATAAATTGCTTAGGGTACTTCGTGAGCACAAAAAGGAGATTGGATGGACCGTTGCAGATAATAAGGGAATCAGCCCATCGTTTTGCATGCATAAGATCTTTTTGGAAGATGGACATCGCCCGAGTGTTGCACAGCAAAGGAGGCTGAATCCCATCATGAAAGAAGTAGTGAAGAAAGAAGTCATAAAATTGCTGGATGCAGGTATCCTTTTTCCTATTTCTGACAGCAACTGGGTGAGCCCAGTTCAATGTGTACCCAAATAGGGAGGGATGACCGTGATTGAGAATGAGAAGAATGAGCTAATTCCTACCGGCACTGTTACGGGTTGGAGAGTTTGCATTGTTTAGGCTCAACAAAGCAACCCCAAGGATCATTTTCCACTCTCATTCATTAAACAAATGCTGGACGGATTAGCAGGGCATGAATATTATTGCTTTCTACATGGGTATTTAGGTTACAATCAAATTGTCATATGCCCAGAGGATCAGGAGAAGACCACGTTTACTTGCCCTTATGGCACCTTCGCCTTTAAGCGAATGCCATTTGGTCTTTGCAATGCACCAGCCACCTTCCAGAGATGTATGATGGCTATTTTCACTGACATGGTGGAAAAACTCGTAGAGGTGTTCATGGATGACTTCTCAGTCTTTGGGTCATATTATGATGATTGTTTGAAAAATCTAAGCATGGTGTTGGCCTGTTGTGAAGAAATGAATCTGGTGTTAAATTGGGAGAAGTGTCNGCCACTTTCCAGAGATGTATGATGGCTATTTTCACTGACATGGTGGAAAAATTCGTAGAGGTGTTCATGGATGACTTCTCAGTCTTTGGGTCATATTATGATGATTGTTTGAAAAATCTAAGCATGGTGTTGGCCTGTTGTGAAGAAACAAATCTGGTGTTAAATTGGGAGAAATGTCACTTCATGGTGCAGGAAGGCATCGTTTTGGGTCATAGAGTATCTAAAAGTGGCATCGAAGTTGATAAGGCAAAAGTGGAGGCAGTTGAAAAACTACCTCCACCAATTTCAGTGAAGGGCGTCCGGAGTTTCTTGGGACACGCAGGATTTTGTAGGCGCTTTATTAAAGATTATTCTAAAATTTCTACTCCTTTGTGCAGGTTGCTGGAAAGAGATATCAAGTTCAATTTTGATGCACCCTGCCTGAAGGCATTTGAGGAGCTCAAAAAGAAATTGGTAACTGCCCCCATAATTGTTGCACTTGATTGGTCAGTACCATTTTAACTTATGTGTGATGCAAGTGACCATGCAATTGGGGAAGTGCTAGGCCAAAAGAAAGACGAAGTGTTTTATTCCATCTACTATGCGAGTAAGACCCTTGATGATGCACTACAGAATTACACCACCACTGAGAAGGAGCTGTTAGCTGTGGTGTGGGCCTTTGAAAAATCTCGGGCATACTTGGTGGGAACAAAAGTTATAGTCCACACGGATCACACAGGAATCAGGTATTTATTTACAAAGAAAGAATCTAAAGCTAGATTGATGCGCTGAGTTTTATTGTTGTAGGAGTTTGATGTGGAGATAAGAGACCGAAATGGCACTGATAACCATGTAGACCATCTGTCGAGACTGGAAAATCATGATCATGTGGAGGAGGGTGGAGATATTAAAGAAGTTTTTCCTGATGAGCAACTTTTTTCTATAACCCAAGACCCTTCTCCGTGGTATCATGATTATGTGAATTATCTGGTGAGTGGGGTACTTTCTCCGAAAATAGAATCTGAAGTAAGAAAGAGGTTCTTACGCGATGTTAAGTTTAACTACTGGGATGAGCCCTACCTGTACAAAGAATGTGGTGATCAGTTAATGAGGAAATGTATTCCTGATAAAGAAGTGGAACTTGTGCTATATGATTGTCATGCATCACCATGTGGGGGCCATCATGGTGGCGATAGAACATCGGCGAAAGAGCTACAATCTGGTTTTTTTGGCCAACGCTATTCGAAGATGCCCACGCATTTGTTAAAAAGTGTGACTAGTTCCATAGAACAGGAAAAATAACAAGGAAGCACGAGATGCCTTTGAATAATATCTTGGAGGTAGAGATTTTTGATGTATTGGGGATACACTTTATGGGTCAATTCCCATTAACTAGGGGAAATAAATACATTTTGCTGGCAGTTGACTATGTGTCGAAATGGGTGGAGGCAATTGCATTGCCGACGAATGATGCCATGGTTGT